>JABSTQ010000595.1:0-41954 GCA_013358835.2 Ixodes persulcatus
TGTTTTGGACCAGTCACGGAACAAGACTGCGCACCGATCTACCGCAAGCGCTCATGTTCTGGAAGTTGGTGTTGTGGATGAACTGTGATGTTGATGCGAATTTTGTGGTTGTGCGCAAGTGAGCATGGGTAACATAACACGAAGAGAAATTACAGAACCTTAAAACAATGCCGGGTGGTCGTGGAGCAGTTTGGATGCTCCCTGGAAATGATGCATGCCTGAAATCACCTGGAGAGGAGATAGTGTGGTGACGCGCCTGTGGCGCGTCCAGGACCTAAGGAAGACAACGCGCGTGCAAAAAACAAGAATGGCACAATTCTATCCGTTCTAGACGCCATGGGCTTCACTTCGCAAATCAGAACCGTAACAATATTTTAAACAAACCAAAAGTATAACAAGCACATGTAAAAGGAATGATATTCCCAACATGCCTTTATATTTTTTTTTCCTTCAGTGTACATTGAGTTTTGTATATGCCCCCCTAGCGTAATCCCATGTGCAATGAATAGTAGCTTGAAATAAATAAATTAATGTATAAATAAATAAATTCCTGAAGCTCTCAAAATTAAGTTTTCGTTGCGGCTCTTGAGCAGTGTCACCTTGACCACAGCTGTGATTAAGCTTTAACAGTGAACGCATATTATACGTGATTTACGGCTGGAGATGGAGCTGGAAAAGCTAAAAAAACACAAAACAAAGGTTGTGACATGACATCGCCAGGGCGTCAATAACAGGACAAAAATGAAACGTAATTTAAATATGTCCTCAATGTTCAACAAAACGTGAGTGGTCGACGTTGCCAGTACGTCCTGTATGACGTTTACGACAGTTAGGTGTGAACGCGACGTCGCTGAAACGTCACTGACGGGACAATAATGTAACGTCACTATGGACTTCATTTTAACGTCGAAGAAACGTGAGTGTTCGACGCTGCTAAAACGTCTTCTCTTGACGTCGTGGCGATGATGACGATGTAGAAGTTGAAACATGACGTCGCCAGCACGTCACGGACAGGACGATAATGGAACGTCATTTATAAACTTCACTTCAACGTCAAAGAAACGTGAGCGTTGGACGTTGCCTGAACGTCGTGCCTCGACGTCGTGGGAACGTTGACGACGTTTGAGTTGAAATACAACGTCGTCACAACGTCCCTGATTGGACTATAATGGAGCGTTATATAAAAACGTCACCTCAACGTCGAAAAATGTGATCGAAGTCACGCGGGACGTCACGGACGTCAGGGACCTTTTCTCGACGTTTCCACGACGTTTTGTGCTGCTTGGGAAGAGCCTGCCGTCTCCTTGTTCACCCGGTATATATATATACATAAATATATATACCAATATCTGCATGACACTGCAGAATGGGAAGGTACTACATTGGTAATCAGAAAGGATGAAAATTAAACGTTGAAACCCCACACATTGCGATTCTTATGCATTCAGTGATTGTATTAAAAATATATGACGAAGAAGCAGCGTTAAAGGGCCTCTCGTGCCTAGAAATTGTGTTGCGTGGTCTTCACGCCAAGCGCAAGGTAGCGTACCTTCGGGTACGCTGCTAGATTATCAAACCAAAGCGACTACCATATTATAAAATAATAATCAGAGAATACCAGATTTCGATACAGATATCTTCGTTCAGTCACTCGACAGGACCTGTGACGTAACAAGGTACTACAGCCACTGATTTGCGACGCCACGCCTCTTTCGGTTTTATTCCTGCTGCCGAGACACCCAAGGTGTCGTCGGACCAGAGCCTCCTATATACTCTTTATAGGAAGCTCTGGTCAGACCAACTGTTACATGTCTGAAAGATCGGGTACAATAGCATAATAACAACAACCACGAAACTGTATCTTGCCATGTACGGATAAAGCTTCGAGACTAGTTTTGATCCATTCTTCACAAAATGCTCTGTGTTAACGTGTAACGCCAACCCACAAAATTAGAAAAAAAAACTATTGAACGAGAGAAGACGCGCGACTCAATGAAAAGTGTATCAGCACCCTTCCTTACGCACAAAATTCCAAGGTGCTTTTTGATTTTTTTTTTAGTGCAGCTCTTAGTCGCCCGTTCTCAGCTTGTGCGGCGTCGGCGTCGCAAAAGCGCGCGTTACATTATGGGACGTTTCTGATAATGACGCCACACGTGACGTCACGTGTGACGTCGCGAGAAATACCTTCGCGAGGGTTACGAGGGCTACCCTCACAAGGGCTGCAAGCGTTACCCTCACTAGAGTCACGAGTGTAACGCGCGAGGGTTGCCCTCACGAAAGTCACGAGGGTTACCCTAACGAGAGTTACCCTCGTGAGGGTAACCATCGCGACCCTCATGAATGTCACGAGGGTAACATCAAGAAGTTACCCTCTTAATGTCATTATAGAAAACACCTAACGGATGACGTGACCTGTGTTGTCACGTGACTTCTGCCGTCACGTTACGTCACACGCATCTAAGATTGCCAATATTCCCGCTAAATTCAGCGGGAATTTTTTCCGCTAAATGTGTAGGAAAAAACATTCCCGCTAAATTTACTCCCGTGACGTCACGTTCGACGACACGTGTGACGTCGCACGTGACGTCATGTGTGACGTCGCGAGGGTAAAAGTTTCCTTTAAAAATTAGCGGAAATATTTCCCGCGAATTATCGGAGAATAAAGAGAGGCATACCCTCCCCTCCATACCCTCCCCACCTCCTAGTCAAGAGCTGCGCTGTAATTAGGCGTTAGTGAAAGTTGTAAACGTCTTTCATTGTTTTTAACCATTGTCTTGTTTCTCACAGATAAATAGAGTGACAAACCTGACTAATGTGCGATCGCTGTGTTTCTCCTTCTATGCGCTTTAATTTTTGTCCTCGTTTGTAACGCGTTGTTACGGTAGTATTGTCACGATTGAGGTCGAATATACGATGCATAATAAAGAGAAATGCGAATTTCTAGGGCTTATTCGTTCCCGAAATAAAAAAAACAACCACATGGGTAGAAGAAGTTGACTTCAGGGCGTCGCGGGCGTCGGAGTCTGCAAAAACGAAGAGTGGAGAGCGGGCGAAAGAGATACTCGACGAATCTGCGACCAGCCTTTTGTGCACCAACGTCTTCTAGATACTTCGGCTTTGATGCTGAATGATCGGGAAAGGATTTGTCTACCCTTCTCCAGAGTAGACAAATCGTCTTCCGGTAGATGATGAATCTAGTCGCGATTCGTCTTCCACTAAGTACTCACGCATTCCAGTGAAAATGAAAAGAATAAAGAAGGCGATATTTGGTGACCGCTGCGTGGAGGGCAAAGACCGCTATCGACACGGGGACGCACGAGCAAATTATAAACGCGAGATGCGTTGCGCGACGCGATGCGACCAAGGCGATGACAGCAGGAAGAACCGGGGAGGGAGACGAATTGAGCGCCCTAAGGAGATCGCATCAAGATCTTGTTACGTCACAGCTGGTTTATCGAGTTAGGTGCAATACGGGAAATTTCAGAGTAGTCTAGGCTCATGTTTTTTCACTTCGTTAGCTGAAATTCTTCGGACAGTTCCACGAGGAGATCCGGATACATGCCATATGTCTTCTTTATATCAAAGTAACGCCCGCCATACTAGGCTGGAGAGGGGCTTTCATTAACATGCATAGCATCATTCCACAGACAATATAGGTCGTGACTACCTTCTTTTTGGGTGTTACTCGAGATGTTGTCTCCTCTTCCGGATACTGATATTCTGTTTCTTCTGTAGTAGCCACGGTGTGTCTTGTGGTCTGGGGAAAGAGAGAGCAGAGTAAAAATCCCCTCCAGCGAGCTATAATTTTTCACAGATTAAAATACGTAGGGCGTAGATAGTCCCAAATATTATATAATCGTCTCATGGCCAATCAATCTGCTGCATTGATCACTAAGATTAACAAAGACAAACAAAAAAACACGATGTATGCAGATAAAAACCCGTTCTAATCCGGATACACGCAGCGGCGTGTATCGTCATCAGAGAGCATCCTCTGCTCGCTGTGCCCCTCAGAAGATGATGGCACAATTTTGTGCCACCGCGTCACTTTTTGTATTTTTGAGTACTCCATCATTCTAACAGGTTGTGTTACGTAATACAAAAAAAAAAATTCTTGACACCGTTTTGTTGGCCGAACATTTTAGTGCCATCAATACATATTCGTGGCGTTCACACGTAGCTCACAAGCACGGTGCAGGAAATGCATTTATTTGATGACATTCAATTCGACGGAGCGACTTTGCCCCCTTTTCTTGAGATACCTATTTGCCTTAAGCACGTTTTTGTTCAGGTATAGTTAGTACTAAGAATGCCGCAGAGACCCCTTTCAATAGACTGCCCAGTGTTGACAGCTGCAGAATCCCTGCACAATAGCGGACTAAATACGCAACGTCATAGCACACCTTATGCGTTTTATTGTATTAGTAGTGCAAAACACGCCCACAAAAAAGGTGATGAGCGCCACGACGTTCCACTTTTTACGTTGTTTGATTGTGTCGTCGGCTCCTAGCGTTCGCTCTTTGATGGAATGGCTTGCACGTTCCATGATGTCTCTTGTTCCGCCATTGTGCAGTGGTTCCGACCTTCTAATATTGAGCACGTGACTTTCGAAAAGTGTCTAGTTGCTAATCTTGTAGAAGGGCATTAACTACCACCAGATGGAGATCGAAAAGACACCGGAGTAACATATGCGAATCACGCTGCAAGTTGAGCAGATTCCACCCGTACTCACACGGAGTTCCTTATATACATGGTCGGTTTCATCAAAACATTCTTGCATCTGGTCATAGTGCGAACATACTACGTTAGGCCACAACAATGTGACGTGTTGGGCAAGTTGGAATGAGGTGAACACCTCGGGAAAAAACAGCGGCAACGAAACTTGGACAAGAGTAAAGGAACAAACACGACAGGACGGCCCTGAACTGACAACTGTAGTTTATTGCACAAAAGGAAAAAAAAAACGCATAATAAGGAGAAAAAATATAGGCACACACAAACGCGCCAGACAAGCAGCATATTATGTCACAGTAGGCCAAATCAGTGGCTAAGTAATGCCCGTCACAGTCGATCGCAGGTACCCGAACTCTTTTAGAGCGCAGCTCCTAGGCGCCCGTTTCCGGCTTGAGCGGCGTCGCCGTTGGCGTCGGCGTCGGCGTCGCCGTCGGCGTAACCGCGCGGTGCATGATGGGGAATGTCCCATAATGCACCGCGGGGTCACGTGACCTGAGGGGTTCACGTGACCCCCCCCCCCCTTGACGTCACGTGACCCCTCTCCCCGAGGTCGGCTGACCCCCCGGACGAGATGGAAGAAGGAGGGGAGCAGGAGGAGGAGGAGGAGGAGGAAGAGGGGTATACCTTCCCCTGAGTACCCCTTCCCTCCTCCTCCTCAAGAGCTGCTCTCCAATTCGGCGTTACAGGGAGTTGTAAACGGCTTTCACCTTTTTTAGATAATGCCACTGACGGTTCGCAGACACATCTGCAGCCAAGTTCTGAGATAAAAAAGGACTCGAAAATTTCCCTTGTCACTCTGCCTCTATGTCTATGCAAAACAGTGACTTCACTAAAATTAGGCTGGCACTTGCAGTCCCTGCAGTGTAAAGGTAGCAACCCCCCAACTGTGGCCCTGCGAGCATACGAGTGAATACGAATGCTCCCTAAGTCTCTCATTTAGCCAGCGGCCCGTCTGTCCAACGTACACCTTGCCACACGACAAGGGGATCCTATATACCACGCCTGACACACAAGCCACAAACGGCACTACGTACTTTTTGTAGCTCTTCTTTTTCAACCGCGTTTCGGCAATAGCAGCGACCTTTTCAGATATCTGACCCATTTTCTGTGGGGCAGAGAACACCACTGGGACGTCATAGCGACCTCCGACTTGTTTAAGGTTATGGGAAACCTGATGAAGATAGGGCACGACCTTCATTTTGTTTCTGAAAAAAAGCTAAACGGAGCAAGAGGAAGACTGAATTTGACAGGAACAGAATGGTGGTCGTGCCCTTTCTTCATCAGGTTTCCCATAACCTTAAACAAGTCGGAGGTCGCTATGGTGTCCCAGGGGTGTTCTCTGCCCCACAGAAATTGGGTCAGATATGTGTAAAGGTCGGTGCTATTGCCGAAAAGCGGCCTAACAAAAAATGCAACAAAAAGCACGTAGTGCCGTTTGTGGCTTGGGTGTCTGGCGTGGTTTATAAGATCCCCTTGTCGTGTGGTAAGGTGCACTTTGGACAGATGGGCCCGCTTCCTAAATAATAGACTTAGAGAGCATTCGTATTCACTCGTATGCTCCCAGGGCCACAGTTGGGGGGTTGCTACCTTTACACTGCAGGGACCTCAAGTACCAGCCTAATTTTAGTGAAGTCACTGTTTTGGATAGAATTAGAGAAAGAGTGACTAGGGAAATTATCTAGGCCTTTTTTTTCTCAGAACTTGGCAGGAGATGCGTCAGGGAACCGCAAGTAGCGTTATTTGAAACAGAGTTCGGGTACCTGCGATCGACTATGACGGGCACTACGTAGCCACTGATTTGGCCTATCGCGACATAATATGCTGCTTGGTGGCCGCGTTTGTGTGTCTATATTTTTTGTGATTAAAATGCTTCTTGTTTTCTTCCTTTCCCTTTTCGTGTATAGAAGAACAGTTGTTAGTTCAGCGCCGTCCTGTCGTGCTTGTTCCTTTACTCTTGTCCAAGTTTCTCTGCCTCTGTTTCTTCCCAAAATGTTCACTAGGTTAGGTCTTGCCTCTACTTTTTCCCAAGATGTTCTCTGGGTTAGACGATCATAAAAAAAAAAAAAAAACATCACCGATATTTGCACGACACTGCCGAAATGAACGAACTGCTTCGGTTATCACAAAGGATTACACTTGAACTTTAATAATTGCAGTTTCGTTTCTATAGCTATCAGTGAATATGTTTAAAAATTGATGACTCGTGCAGCAGCCTTAAAAGGCATCTCAAGGCTAAAATATTGCGATGGTAGGACCTCATGCCAAGCGCAGGATTATGCACCTTAAAATACACTGCTCAATTATCAAACTAAAATAGCAAAGGTTTCATAAAAAAAAAAAAAATTCGTGAAGCTCAGATTTGATACACACAGTTTGATTCCGTCACTCGACGAAACTGGTGACGTAACAAGATACTACAGAAACTAATCACTAAGTAACGCATTTTAGAGTCCCCCCCCCCCCCCCCCCCCCTTGCATTCATTGAGCCGCTCTCCCGAGACGCCCGAGGCCTTGACGTAAAGAAGCCTTCCGTATAAACTTATTTAGGACGCTTTGGTCGGAACAAATTCAGCGGAGTCACTCAAGACTGCTTACATGTTGGTATGCGAAAGCATGATGCACGCACTAGGCATAGCTTTAGTCAGCTGGACCCGTGGAGCCGCCGTAGCGTTGGGGAAGCGTGCTCGTCTCCCACCTCGGAGGCCCGGGCTCGATTCTCACCCATACAAAAATGTACGATATTTTCTTTTCAAAGCCACTAATTTTTGATGAGGTTGCAATTAATGCAAAGGTGCGAGCGAGCTGGACAAAAAGACCGAAAATAAGCCCTGGAGAATGGGAACAAGGGGTACATAGAACGCTTAACTCCTAATTTGCTCAGTTGCATTATAGAGCGCTTTAATAAAAAGGGAGAGGTCCCTGGTTTGAAACCAGGCCCTGGTGGAGTTTTTGGTTGCACACCAGTCACCTAGCTGTGTCTGGAGATTTTTGCGTGTCCTTTGTCCTCCTTGCTCCCATTCTTGAATGATTATTTTTGTCATTAATTTACCTTGTTTGCAGAAACGTCCCTGAAAATGTTCACAGCTTGGGTGCCGTTTCGTTGCTACACGCAACGCCCAGCCTAAGAAAATTGGTTGCCGTTCTTGCCGGCTTCACTGGCTTCGCTAACTGAGACGTTAGAATAGGTAAGGCATTGTAAAAGAATTGAAAAATAAAGTTTTGCCTCGATCGGTACCGCCAGTATTGGCACAACGAATTTAAATCCAATTCGATATAAATTAGTGCATTCAAGGATCAAGTGTTAATTTGATCAAAATGCCAATTCAGAACTGTAGCTAAAAAAACACTGAGCATTGCCAAAGGAAAGGCCCAGAATGAACCAACTGGGAGAAAGGACCCCAGAACCATGACCCCCGCCCAACTCCGCACAGGGGAACGATGTGTTGCGCATTAGGTTCGACGAGACCGCAAGGTAACCATGAACCAAGCAGGCCCGCCGCTGTCATCTTTGCTATCCCGCGATTCTTCACCGGAGGACTAGGCTATTTCCTCTCCCCCCGTCGTGGGGACACTACGCTTTATGTGAGCATTTCCCTTAATGGGGCCACCTCGTCTCGTGGTTGGCCCTCAATGACAAAGTTATGATCTCGCATTAAAACTAAAAAATGTCTCAACGATTGGGTGCAAGAGAGTCCTAACAACACGAACAAGAACTGTCTCTGGCCCTGCATTGATTGAGTGCCGAGACTGTGGTTGTCATCAACGGCCCTCAAATAAAAACAAAATATATATTTGGGGCAGAAATCAATCTGCAACTCGATGACAGGTGTATCAGAGACACTTTCATTTCTTTAACCGCCAATCAGTGATAACACCTGGAGGAAAAGTCAATGTGAAGAGCGCATACTTCCAGAGTGCTTTTGTTTAATTCGGTTCAAGGTTCTTGTTTTTAACTAATAAGTAGAAGGATTAACATGACTATGATGTCATTGCTGCGCTTTATCATCCAAGTGCACTTTCTTTTTGTAATTCAATATAGCGCGGTAATATTGTCACAAATAATCGGCCGAGATACTGGGAATAACGAACGGAAACAAAAAATTAATGTGGCGAAGTTGTGCCAAAACCACAAGAGAGAGTGAGCGTCGCGGGCGTCGAATGTCGGCGCGAGAGCAAGGTCGAGCAGTGAAAAATAGGCTGACATTGACCGCCGCGCGACTTTTTGTATCAGGGTAAGTTTTTAGAATATTCGGCGTAGAACATTCGGTGCGTAGTACATTTGTAAGTTGATCAGACTGTATTTCATCTCGCACATTGATATTTGAGACCCATGATGTTGTAAAAAAAAAACTATCTCCAAACTCCGCTCTAAAAACATGTTTTTCGTGCAGGGATCGTCAAATTATGAGGCGCTGGAGAAATGCAGCATTCTGCGTTAAGTCCTAATTTTTAACTTTTTTGTTCGCCTTCCACCCATTGAGAAGTGTGAGGGAAGAGCCTTAGAACGTACCTGGTATCGCTGCGCAGCAGCGTTTTCCCGCAACATAAATGCTGTGTTCCAAACTTTACTCGACCCGACTCCGGAGTAAAGATTTCGTAACTTGGCGTTTGAAAAACTTAGTTGCGCTTACTCGATGACATCAGAACTCGCATTCCAGAAGCGGGTTGTTAACTCCGGATTAATTACTCACGCTACCCTCCACCATCGAAGGGTAACGCCGGATCAAAGAGAGTAAATACGTCACGTGATCTGTTCGTCGTCTGCTTCCTGTGCCGACAGTCATCAAAACTAGTTTGCTCCGTTGGCTTTGGCGGCGGACGTTCGAAATACCAAAGAATGAGGTGCAGCCATTGATGTGTGGTTATTGCAATTTTCTCTTTTCAAAGTTGGGAATTAATTGAACAACATCCAGACCGTGTACCTTGCCTCAGGAAGGTATACTTGTTATTATCAGAGTGCGAGCGTAAACAGGAGCTTCTCTGCATCCTCGTCCTCGGCGTTGGAGGGAATTCCGTATTCTTACGTTAACAGATGAAAATGTTCGAACGCAGTGGAAGTGTTTTTATAGTTTTTTGCTCCCCAGTGTGTGTGTAATGGGAGGATAATGCTTGTAAAACAGTGAAGGCATCGAAGATTTTTTGTATACGATCAGTCAACAACTCCATCACATCTCCCTCCCTAATAAATTGTCTATAGCGGCTTCGAAGTGCTCTTTGTGATTTTATCATCACATTCGCGTCAAAGCGAACGCAACTTACATATCACTGTTGAGAAAGCTCCATGCGCTATACCGCTGCACCGTGTGGAAGCAATATCCGCAAAACTTAGTCGGTGCTAATTACGATGAGTAGAGGGTGTTTATGGCACCTGGACTAGACTTACAGGGATCGCGCAGATTATTAAAAAAAATATATTGATGTCTAAATGAAAGAAATAAGAAATTTGTATCTCAATATACAGCCCAAAAGGAAGGTGAGCAAAACGAGCCGGTGGAGCCACCTGAGAAAAAACCGCGTCGTCACTGTAAAAGGGAACTTCAAAGCGGTTAACATTATCGTCTATATGTGGTTACCATGATCAAGAGAGGTCGTCTGCTATTTTCCGCCATCGCTGCTATGTTTTCTTTTTGCCGTAGCCAAAGACGAAGCGAATCCGCGTAGAATCCAGGTGATTATTCCGGCCGTTCCAAAATCCAGTCGCGGATCGTTTACTTGCGATGTCACCCGCTGACGTAGGAGACAGGTTACTGGGGTAAGATTTGGAACATAGCCAAAAGTTCGTCTGTTTTCATCGTCGTCACAACGGCAACGAACGCCGAATGACTGGAAGCACGCACGGTACCGCCGCGTGAAGCCAGCAACAGCTGACGCCATTTTCCGAATGCCGTCTGCTAGCCAAAGCCGAACGCGGTGTGCCAGATTGGCCACCTTCGCCGGTGTGCCGCTGGCAAGGACGACGAAGCTCAGACACGCCGACGGCAATCGATCAAGCGACAGCACCACGGGACGACTACAATGGGAGGGGGGGGGGGGGGTCATTTATTGGGATCAAAGGCGCGAAATAAGCAAGAGCAATTTTTATTTCAATGATAATGCGCGATATCCAAGTTCAGGACCACATACCTTTGCTGGGTCTTTCCAGTGAAAGTGTTACAGAGACACGGCGTGCCGCATTCAGAAAACAGCTCCGTTTGCAAAATATGGGGGCCCTGAAAAGGGCCGTTTAACCGCTACCAGAAGCTATAACTGACGTAACGAGCACTTGACGAGGGGGTGGCGCATAAATCGTCTCTATGCATGCAGGCGGGCGACGGGCTCAGCGCAGCGGATCAATTGAAGTCACTGGGGCCGTCAGAATCCTCGTCCTCCGCACTATAGGGAAGGTCCCTGTCTCCGTCGGGGCTGTAGGTTTTTGACGGCCGTGGTGACGAACGACTGGAATCTATCAGTGTTTCTGTTATAGCTTATGCAAGCAGAGTCATAAAAATAGCGTAGATATTTAATGGAGACAGGCGCTCTTCAACGACCATGGCTGGTAGCCGATGATCGAACCCCAGGAGCACGGGCTCAGCTCACGCGCCTTAGATTTCACGCGCCGGTCACGCCTGCCGGTCATGCAACCACGGAATCGTTGTGTTATGCAACAATGATCAATATATTACATTCCTTTCCCCTCGGGTGGGACAGTTCCGTAGCGAATGACTAGACGTCGCTCTCGTGCTGATCTTCTGAGCAGTTGCTCCGGCTGAGCCGCTGCCGATGGCCTATCCTGAGGAACAGGCCTTTCTGGGTTTTGCCTGGCAGGAGATGTTAGTGGTGTTTCATGTCCAGCCGCAGCCGTTGGTGGCAGCTTGACGTCGTAGTCAACGACAGCTTCAAGGTTGTCATCCCAGTCAAGCAAAGCCTTCCTGAGGTGATCACGATGACGGCGATGAACTTCTCGATTGGCCAGCTGGACCATGTAAGAGACTTGTCCCGTCACTACTACAACCTTCGCTGTTTTCCATCGTGGTCCCGTCGCCAAATTCCGGACGTAGACGGTGTCGCCTACGTGGAACCGCTTGACCTTTGATTGATTTGCTACCCGATCTCTCTGGAGGTCAGGATGCAGTCTGTCCAACGGAGACCGCAGCCTCCGGGACATCATCAACCCTCCCGGAGTCTTCCCGGTATCCGAGTGAGGTGTCGTGTGCTGCTTAAATAAAAAAACGGGAAATATTGCACTGTTGTCGATTTGAGTTAGCTCCTTTAAGGCAGACTTCACTTCCCTCACCATTCTTTCTGCCCTGCCATTGCTCGCAGGATGGTACGGGGCTGTGTAGATGAAACGGACAGCATTAAGGTTTAGGAACTCTTTCATTTCTGTACATCTGAAGGCCGTTCCGTTGTCCGAAACAATTACGTCGGGCAACCCATGTGTCGCGAATACTTTCCTCGGCGCCGTAATCACTGCAGCTGAGTTCGTGGACGGCATAATCTTGGCTTTGGCCCAGTTAGAAAATGCGCCCACCACAATGAGGAAACTTTCACCTCGAACAGGTCTAGCGAAATCTAGGTGAAGGCGGCTCCAGGGCTGTTCTGGCTCTATCCAAAAGTAAACAGGGGCTTTGGGATCGCTCTGCCTTCTTTCCTGGCACTGTTCTAAATGGCGTAGAAAGTCCTCGATTGCTTGATCGATTTCAGGCCACCAAATGTACGCCCTGGCTGATGTTTTTATTGCTGTAATTCCTGGATGGTTGGCATGAAGCAATTTTAGGACCTTCCTTGTGGCTTGCTCGAAAATGACCCATCTATTTCCCCACAAAATACAATCAGGATGCAAGGGAAGTTCTGCGCGTCTCACCTGAAAAGGTGCAAAAGATCCTCCCAGGGTTTCTTGTGGCCAACCCGAGAGTATTCATTGCTTGACTCTTGCCAGCGTACGGTCTTGCTTCGTCAGCTTTTCGATACCTGCTGCCTCTAGTGAGGGTACTCGACGGCCTCGAGGAGGAGTACGTTACCTGGTGGAACTGGCTCGTCGACATAGCTTGGTGCTGGAAGCCGGCTTAACCCGTCTGCGTTGGTGTTGTCGATTCCTGGACGAAACACAAGCTTGTAGTCATACGCTCCCAGCAGCAAGCTCCACCGCAGCATCCTCGGTGACAGGATTTGTGGCATGGGCTTCTCTGTGTCAAAAATTCCAACAAGCAGTTTATGATCGGTTACGATCTTGAATTGTCTTCCCGTGAGATACTGGTGAAATCGCTTCACTCCATAAACTACGGCAAGCCCTTCTTTTTCGATTTGAGCGTAATTGCGCTCACTTCGCCCCGATGTCCGTGACGCATAAGCTATCGACACTTCTGTACCATCATCGTTCTTGTGAGAAAGAACTGCAACAACACCAACCGGTGAAGCGTTACACGGCAAGACCAGTGGACGCGCAGGGTCGTAACGTATTTGCACTGCGTCGCAGGTGAG
The DNA here is from genome assembly GCA_013358835.2 of Ixodes persulcatus. Lineage (NCBI taxonomy): Eukaryota > Metazoa > Arthropoda > Arachnida > Ixodida > Ixodidae > Ixodes > Ixodes persulcatus. The sequence continues at coordinate 13,195 of JABSTQ010000595.1, forward strand.
AAGCCCTTTTAGGTTCCGGTACGTTTTCTCATGTTCTTGCGTCCACGCTTATTTTCTTTCTTGGTCTAGAAGGCGATGCAATGGCTCGGCAACTTCAGCGTTCACTTGGGTGAACGCCAGTGGAGTCAATTCTGTGAACCAAGTGTTCGATGCAGGTTTTACAGAACTCGCATTTGTCTTTGTTTACCCGCAAACGCGAGTCTCGCAACCGCTGCATGACTGTTCTTAATCTTTCATTATGCTCCGCCAGGGACGAGCCCGCGAAAACGATATCGTCAAGATATACAACTCCCAGTATACTTGACAGCAAGTTGTCTACAACACGCTGGAACAATCCTTGTGCGAGAGATATGCTAAAAGTAAGTCGGCGAAGTTTGTACAGTCCTTTCAACGTATTCACGGTGAGGACTTCTGATGACTCGTCGTCGAGTAAGAGCTGCTGATAGGCCTGGGTTAGGTCTAGTTTCGTGCATATCTTACTTGACTCTAGTGTGGCAAACAAATCGGTGACAGTCGGTAGTGAATAGACGCTGCTCTTAACCGCCTTGTTGACTGTGCTACGATAATCACCGCACAGGCCTAAAGTTACGTTTTTCTTTCTCACCCTGACGAGCGGTGTGGCCCAGTCGGAGTACAGGGTTGGCTCTAGAATGCCTTGCATCTGCAGGCGGTTTAGCTCTTTGGTCACATCGTCTCGAAGGGCGAGAGGCCCTGGCCTACTTTTTAAAAACTTGGTTTGCACGTCGTTCAGCTCGATGTGGATCGGAGCTCCTTTGAATTCCGGCAAATCGGTGCGAAAAACCTCGGAAAGCTGCGCTGTTACCGCTTCGTCGGACGTGCTGAGGTGTCGGATGCCGTGTAACTCGATTCCTAGGGGTCGAAACCAGTTTCGTCCCATCATGCTTTATCCGTGCTGTGCCACGACCATGATTTTTGAAACAGCCTTGCGTCCTTCAAACATGACGCTTACCATTGCTTTGCCAACTCTAGGCAATGTTTGTTTGGACCAGGTTAACAACTTGGTGGGTGTGCTCTCTGTGGTAATCGGTCTCTTGTCTATCTGGGAAAACGTTTCCTGAGTCCTGATAGAGCAAGACGCTCCAAAGTCAACTTGCATGATTACTTATTGTGACTCTATCTTTACTGGCACTACAAACTTTTCTTCGGTTTCGTGCACCTCGTAGATCGAACAGAGTTCGTCCACTTAGTAAACGCTGTCTCCCTTTTTTGTGTCTTTTTTTTTCTTTACTGTGGCTGCCTTACTTTTACATGCATTTGCTATATGCCCCTCTTCTGGCATTTGCGGCAGACGGAGTCTTTAAATTTGCACACGAAATACTTGTGCTTACCAGTGCAATGGTGGCAGTTGCCGCTGTCTGCTTGCCTCTGAGGTTTCATAGTTGTCGCTTCAATGTCACCATCAGAGTCAACTTTACCGCTCTGTTGCCGTTGCTTTCTGATATCTCGCTGTTGCTGCGACGTTGCCTCTGCAGTGACGGCGAAGTCGTAGGCTACGTCGAACGTCAAGTTCCCTTCAGCCAAAAGCCGTTGCTGCACTCTCTCGGGTGCGATGCAGCAGACAAACCTGTCTCGCATCATGATTTCAAGTGGCAGTTGTCTATCTCTGAAAGCGCTGTCTTCTGCCAGCTTTCGGAGCGCTGCCACGTAGTCTGCAACTCTCTCGCCGGCGTGCTGGTCGTACTTGTAGACCAGGAACCTTGCGCAGAGTTTCGATGACCTTGGGTGCAGATGAGCCTTGACCGCTGTCACTATCGTGGTATAGTCTGCAGCTGTCGGTCTCGTCGGCTTCACCAAGGTGACGACGAAGGAGTACGTTTCGTCTCCGCAGCAATTCAGCAGGACGGCACGCTTCTGCTCAGGCATCGTCAGACTGTTGGCTACGCAGTATATTTCGAGTCGCTCTACGTATTCGTCCCAGGAAGCGTTGGTGCTGAGGCGATACTCGTTGATACCGCTCAGAAGCATCCTCGGGGTCCGGGCATCGTATGCTTGCACGTTGTCTTCATCCGCTTCGTCGCCAATTGTTATAGCTTATGCAAGCAGAGTCATCACGGCAACGTAGATATTTATTGGAGACACGCGTTCTAAAACGACCATGGCTGGTCGCTAATGATCGAACCACAGGAGCAGGGGCTTAGCTCGCGCACCTCAGAGTTCACGCACCGGTCACGCCTGCCGGTCATGCAACCACGAAATAGTTGTATTATGCAACAATGATCATATATTACAGTTTCCGCGCGCCTTCGCTCTCCTCCAAAACATAAAATTTGCAACGTGACCTGTGAAATGGTTGCTCTCGCGTCGTCCAGATGAAAGAGAGTTTCTGACGTGGGCCCAGGTGCCCTCCACCGTATTGGTGTGCGCACCAGTGTTCGGGTCGACAAAGGGCAAATTGTGGTTGACGGTGAGGTGCGTGAAGTGAGCGTCATCTCCAAGCTTCCGATAGCCAGCCGAACAGTCAGTGATTATTCTTGTTCCAGGGCGGACCCACTCGGCTATTAGCCCTTGTAGGGTTTTAACGTCACGGGTCTCCACGGGAACGAGAAAGCGGCACCCGCTGCCACACTCCACACCGCCGAAAACCCACTGCCCAGGCCTTAAATACCCGCGATGGCACTTTCCCCGCCCGAACATACTTTCGCCCAGTTCTTCGGTCACGACTTCGACGTCAATCATCTCTGAATGCGAAAAGACGGCATTTACCACAACCTCCCGACAAAGGCTGGTACAATCAGTTATTGTCTTACTTGCGACATTAGTATGCGGCTGAATGACGGCGCACAGTAGGTTCTGGCACCGGAGGTAGATGATTTTCATGAGTTGGGGAAGCGTCAGGTGCGATCCCTCGAAAAAGGAACCGCTCCGTACCGAGACCTCGCCCCAGCACTGAACCTCGACCGGCTTCCTCTTGGGCACCTCGCAAGTCACCCACGCACCACACCTCCGTGAGTTACCATCCGGAGCTCTAGCGCGAACTTGCAGCGTCATCGCAGCTTCTCACTCTGGGCACGCACGAGAACCCAGGAGCAGGCCGATGCCCTGAAGCAAATTAATTGCTTCAAGAGGGTCTTTCAAGGCGTCATGAAGACGGCAGAAATTAAACGCCAGGGCACTGCGATGCTCGCCTCGGGAAGAATAAAGCGGCGAGAGGACTAAACGAGCAAAACTGCCCGATTCTTTCATTTAATATTTTTCATTTGATCTGCCATTTTATATCTCGTGACATCATTCTAACAAACTCATTGGTTAATTGGTCAGACCGCATCATTGCTTGAAAAAACAAACGCCAATCATATGACCAGAACGGTTGCCATGGCCGGCATCGTTACAAAGATGAGAACAGTGGGATCCAACAACAAAAGTAAGTAACAAAGTGAATAAAAATAAACGTAAATAAGAAGGGGGCCGTTAGATTCTCAAGCGGCGTGTTCTTTGAGAGGTGTTTCTCGAAATGTTTCTTGTCTTGTTTCTTTTTTGTTTCTTTACCCTAGAGCAGTGGTTCTAAACCATCGACGTTTCGCGTACCCCTTTTGGATCGGCGGAGATGGTGGAGGACCACGTTCATAGTGAAAGGAGTCTAAAGGTTTAGGTTAAATTTAATAATGAATAATAAATGAATATAAATAAGGGCAATTGTAAAGTAGACCTCTCTTATTCACATTCACACGAGAAAACTCGCCCGAAAACTGAAACATTTCGTTTCGATCTGAAAAAAGAACACATTTGTTTCCGGGCTTGACTGATGAGGCAGGGCTTCGCGGACCCCACAGGGTCCACGGACTACTTTTGAGAACCACTGCCCTAGAGGATGCCAGGACGCGTATTTGAAGCTGCTTTGTTAATTCAATAACAAACAACGCGTTGCAACGAAGGAGGGAGGGAGTCTTGACGTCAGAATTTGATATGGCCTAAAAGAAAAGAAACGTAAGAATGCATAATATATACCGTATTGCAAGACCGTTATACTCCGTACTCGGCGAGGCCTTGTGACGCCGCCGACGAATGTTAGGCTATTTATTTGTTTCTTTCGATTTTTTATCGTGACGACTACTCCACCGTTACTCGGAGTCTCCAGCGAAGATCCGGCAGTTTTTAATGATTATTATTATTGTCGTTTAGAGGGCACTCTTCCTATGCTGCTTCGTTCCTGACGCCATAAAAATAGGGCAAGAAAAGTTTTAGTGCCACGTACAAAAAAAAAATTAGATCATGGTCGGATTGGTTTGTGGATACAATTAGTCAAATAAAATTAGTTCACTAATTAATTAGTCCAATTATTTAGATTCTTTATTCACATCTGTCGTGTGCATGCGTGAAATACAGCAAACAACGAGAAGACATGGGAAGAACGCTGCACCTACTTGACCATAGACCATTTAATGTCTCTGATATTCTGGGCCGGAAAACACTTGGCGGTTTCAGTTTATCGTTTTGGAAGCAATACAAAAACACGTCGGGGACACTGGACATTTGGACCAACTTAGAGTTGGTGCGCCTGTGATGTGTGTGTATGCCATTCTTTCTTTTAGATTATAGGCGCACATCTCACGCGCACGCACTCTAAGCTGGTCCAGAAGTCCCGTGTTCCCGACTCGGTTTTCTAGCGCTTTTAAAACGATATACTGATACCGCCAAGTGTTCTCCGGCCCAGGATTTTGGTGAAATTAAAAGGTCTATGGTCCAGCAGTTGAAGCGTTCTTCTCATGTCTTCTCTTTGGGTGCTGTATTTCGCGCATGCACAAAATAGATGGTAAAAAAGATGCTAAATAATTGGATTAATTAACTATTTGGACTACTTTTATTGCCCTAATTGTATCCACAAACCAATCCGACAATGAACTAAATTTTTTTTTTTGTTTTTATACGCGGCACAAATTTTTTCTGCCCTATTTTTATGGCGTCACGGACGAAGCAGCATAAGAAGAGTGCCCTTCAAACTACAATACTAATAATTATTAAAAACTGCCGGCCCTTTTCTGGAAACTCTGAGGCACGGTGGAGTAGTTGTCGCGATAAAAAATCTGAAGAAACCAAATAAATAGCCGAGCGATCGTCGGCGGCGTTATGAGGCCTCGCCGAGTGCGGAGTATATCGGTCCTGCAATACGGTATATATTGTGCAATCTTACTTTTCTTTTAACCTACGTCGAAGTCTGACGCCAAGACTTCCCGTCCTCTTTCGTTGCAACGCGTTGTTTGTTATTGAATTAACAAATCAGCTTCAAATAAGAGTCGTGGCATCCTCTAGGGTAAAGAAACAGAAAGAAAACAGAAAAGGAACATTGCGAGCAACACCTCTCATCAAAGAACACGCCGATCGAGAATCCAACTGCTCCTTTTTTTTTATTCACCCTTTTTATTTCATTTGTTGTTGGGTCCCACTGTTCTTTTTTTTTTTTTTTTTGTAACGATGCCGACTGTGGCAACCGTTCTGGTAATACGATTGGCGTTTGTTTTGTCGCGCGATGGTGTGGTCCGACCAATTAACCAATGAGTTTGTTAGAATGGTGTCTCAAGGTTTAAAATGGAGAACCAAATAAAAAATAAATGCCAAGAAGCGCGCAGTTCTGCTCGTTTAGCCCCCTTGGCGCTTTATTCTTCGAGAGGCGAGCATCGCAGTGCGACGGCGTTTAGCTTGTGCCGTCTTCATGACGCCATGAAAGACCCTCTTGAAGCAATTAATTTGCTTCATGGCATCGGCCTGCTCCTGGGTTCTGGTGCGTGCCCAGAGTGCGAAGCTGCGATGACGCTGCAAGTCTGCGCTATATCTCCGGATGGCTGCTCACGGAGGTTTTGTGTGTGAATGACTCGCGAGGTGCCCAAAAGGAAGCCGGTGCTCAAGAGGAAGACTGACACGCCTTGCGTCTCCAGTTGTCTCAGCAAAGTTGGACATGTTGCTTTTGAATTTCTAATTGAATGTTCATACAATATTCACAATTATTCACTACAACGATTAAGATTTTTTAAATTTTATTTCAGCTTGATTAGGTAGAAAAGACAAGCAAACACGGTGTTGCTAGTGGTGTGAACATATGTTTTGCGGTAACGTTTTCTTCATCATTATTACTGAAAGAGTAATATAAGGGTAGTACAAGATTGTTTGTGCCGGTTTTATTTGTTTTAGTTTTAATCTGAGTAATTTAATTTACATTTTGTGCAGAAATAGTGCGTTTAACAGCGAAGCACTGCCAGTCGCTCTACGATCAGAGCCCCAGCAACTATGTGCGTCGCGCGACTGGCTTTTGCGTTCATGTCTCCCGACAAACGTCCGAGTTGGACTAGCCGCGGCGCACCGCCTCACACTGGTGGAACTGGCTGAGTTAGCCGGCCGGATGATGGAAGCTGCGGGACCAACAATTAATGCCACAGAAACAGCACCCTATGTAACATCGGAACTTAACCAACTTCGCAAGGACTTGCAGAAGCTGACTTTCGAGGTAGCCAACCTTCGCCTGGAAACCAGTCAGCAATCCGGTTTCTCACTGTGTCAACCGCGAGAACACTCGCAACAACGGTTCTCTCCCTCCACCCCTCGTAGGACGTCACCATCCCCAGGGTCGGATCGGACACTCTGCCGCTACCATCAACAGTTCGGATTCGAAGCACTCCTCTGTCGTGCTGCCTGTTCCTGGGACCAGGTGAACCGGAGGGTCGGTCGCTAGCGGCGGCAATTGGCCATACCCGACCTATCAGCCGCCGTTTCCCTGTCAGCGACCGAATCCCAGGTATACTATTTTCGGTCGATACAGGCGCTGAAGTAAGAATCACCGCTTTGGTTTGATTTAGGTTCGGTGCTGTGCTGGTGTGCCTGTCAGACGCTCTCGTGTGAACGCCCTGTCGTCGTCTGCGAAGTTATTCGAACAATCAGGGATGACATGGAAGGTGTTGTGAAATCACCATCTCAACTAGCAACAGGCGGGTCCTCACAAACAACAACGGCGGTGCCGACAAGCGGCAGTGTGACTCGGAGCGAGATTGGTTTGGTGTTGGTGGTTTGAGTTCAAGGTGGGGAATCTGTTTGCCGGAATGTTACTGCCACAGCCGATGAAGGAGTTAACACGAGGGATGTAGAAAGGATGCCAAGACAGGAGAGATTGTTGGCGTCGTCAGGTTTGTTTAGCTAGCCGTTCGATGCCACCGGGAGACGAAGAAACGTGTGATGTGTATTTTTTACTTCGTTGGTAGGTATTTACCCCCATGCCTGGTTTTTGTGATCTTCGTGACTAACTATTTGTCACCGCTAATATCAGTGTCACGGTTATAACATCTCATAATTACTGCACTTCGTGCGACTTCCTTGGCATAAAGTCAATAAAACATCTCCGTATTTTTTCGAACGAAAGCGTCAACTTTTGATGCAAGGTGGTCGCGTCTGATACAAGTGATTTGCGCTAGCCTTCTCTTTTCAATCTGTACCTCTTCAGACCCCGTTCAGGGGTTCGTATACGTTCCGCAATAAGATTTTTTCAAGACTGACACGCCGTGCGGCCCAGTTGTCTCAGTGACGTTGGACATGTTAATTTTGATTTTCTTAATAATTGTTTTACAGTCTTCACAATTATTCACTACAACGATTCAGATTTTTGTTTTTTATTTCAGCTTGATTAGGTAGAAAAGACAAGCAAACACGGAGATGCTGGTGTTCTGAACATACAGTTTGCGGTAACGTTTTTTTTTTTACATTCTTACTGAAAGAGTAATATAATGATAGCACAAGATCGTTGCGCCGGTTTCATTTGTTTTATTTCTAATCTGAGTACTTTAATTTACGTTTCGTGGATAAATAGTTGCTTTTTACAGCAAAGTACTGCCAGTCGATCTACGATCGGTCCCCAGCAACTATTTGCGTCGCGCGACTGTCTTTAGCCTTCTTGTGTTTTGGATACACAAATATCGCCGCGTATCGCCAGGTCGTGCATCACGCGGAGCGCCGTGAGGCGCCCACTTTCACCGCTCATGTGTCCCCTACTCTGCTGCTGTAGCCCAAGCAGACATTCCGAACCTGCAACACCCACCGGTGTACAACAGCAGTCGAGCTGCAACTGGCGAAGTCCCTTTTCGATGAGTAACCGCGACGTCGCCGCGAGAAGCGCGCGTGTAGGCACTGAATTAGATCTGCAGGGAGCCTGTATAATATACATATATATATAGTGTGTGTGTGTTTTACTTGAGAGTGCAAACAATGCCAAAAATGAGTGTGTTTAAAGTAGAAGGATATTTTTCTCGGGACCAAATTACTCGTTATGACGGTCTTCAGAAAATGCGCGATACTTACTAATAAGTTGGGTAATTAGCTAAAATTAAAAATTAACTTTGCAATTACTGAATTTATACACATATTTTGAAATGAAAACTTGCTGAGAGTTAGTGAAATCCGCTAAATCATTAATTATCAGAAAGACTTTGAGCGCTTGAGAAGCGTAGTAGTGCGTTAAAGTTACCGCTCGTGGAGCAGGTACGAGGCTGGGGCTCTCATAAGAGACGGAAAAATTGCACGGGCACCTTACCGCAACAGCTGGCCTTGTACCTCCTCCACAAGTGGTAACTTTAGCGCACTACTAAGCTTCTCATGCGCTCAAAGTATTTCTGAAAATGACTGATTTCGGGTTTTCGATGACGCTCAGCAAGTTTCTGATTGGAACTATGTGTCTATTTTTACTAATTACAAAGTGAATGTGTCATTTTAGTTATTTAGCGAACAAATTAATAAGTATCGCGCAATTCTGACGTCGCATCCACGAGTGGTGCGGTCCCTAAAAAAAAATTGTTTTTACCTCAAATACACTAACTTTAGGAATGCGTTTTGTCATGAGTATATATATATATATATACTTCCTGACGAAGGCCGGACTCCGGCCGAAACGTCGAAGATTAAATCGACCGTTGTTGCTGTTTTCAGCGAAGGTTTTTTTCTTCCCAGTTATATACCCACGCCTTCGGCCTCCCGCCACCATGCCCGTTATATATATATATATATATATATATATATATATATATATGTATATATATATATATATATATATATATATATATATATATACAGGGTGTTTTTTTAAGCTTAACAGATTTGTTTAAAAAAAGCCGTTTAATTTACACTTATGCCGCTTGTGGAGGTGAGTTATGCGACCAGAGGACATATTATAGGGGGCTAATCGTTATAATCAGTCGGCTAATTAATTGAAATTTTTTAATTCAATTTTTAAATAATGAAAATAGACACATGGTTCCAATTAGAAACTTGCTCAGCGTCTTCGAAAACCCCTAAATCAGTCATTTTCAGAATGACTTTGAGCACGTGAGAAGCGTAGTAGTGCACTAAAGTTGCCACTCGTGGAGCAGGTACAAGGCTGGGGCTTGATAAGAGACGAAAAAATTGCGCGGGTGCCTTATCGCAACCTCTAGCTTTGTACCTGCTCCACGAGCGGTAACTTCAGTTCCCTACTACGCTTCTCACGCGCTCAAAAGCTTCCTGAAAATGACTGATTTAAGGGTTTTCGATGACGCTGAGCAAATTTCTAATTGGAACCATATGTCTATTTTTAATAATTAAAAAGTTATTTAACGAATTTTAAGTAATTAGCCGACTGATCGTTACGATTAGCCCCCCATAATGTGTCCCCCTGGCCGTACAACTCACCTCCACAAGCGGCATAAGTGTAACTTTTACGGCTTTTTTTAAACCAATCTGTTAAGCTTAAAAAAAAAAACACCCTGTATATATATATAACTGGGAAGAAAAGAAACCTTTGTAAAAACAGCAACAACGGACGATTTTAACTTCGACGTTTCGGCCGGAGTCCGGCCTTCGTCACGAAGGCCGGACTCCGCCCGAAACGTCGAAGATTAAACCGTCCGTTGTTGCTGTTTTCACCAAGGGTTTTTTTCTTCCCAGTTATACCCACGCCTTCGGCCTCCCGCCACCATGCCTGTTATATTCAATTCAATTCAATTCAATTTTATTTCCAACACAGTGTTGGGGGTCCCCGGGCGAAAAAGCTGTCATTGACAGCTTGAGAGTGCCTGGGGGCCCATACAGACAGCAACATATTGTGAAAAAGTACAAAAAATATGACGCGTAACAATATGAATACACAATAACACCATGTGAATTATACAGTTCTATATGGTACATGTCAAACACTATATAAAGATTATCAACGGTTGATAGAATTATAAATGACATAGATCAAATTTTCCCACATGGCTTGTTTTCTAGCAAAAAATTACAATAAAGGCTTCAACACCAAAACTTTCCCATATACAAGATAGAGGCTAATGCATTATCATCTATTGTTTACAAAAAAATTCTCGCATTTTTCTGCTAGTAAATGTACCAAAATAAATATTTTTTCTAGATATTTGTTTAAAATAAAAGGTAAGTTATATGTCAGCGACTGCGAGAAGTATTCAGTGCGCCGGCGCGACACGAACCACCTGACACAGCTGCGGGTGCGAGGGTCACTTATTTGTTTCGATAAGTCAGATGTCCTTTTTAAAAATGATCTGAAACTTTCATTTGACAAGAACAAAGAATGCAATAAACGAAATTCATAAATATTTTTTACGCTTATTATACCATAATGAGTGTACAATTGTGCGGTTGGGTGTAATCGTGGCACATTAGCAATATATCGAATCGCTTTTTTTTGAAGAACCAGGATGGTGTGTACGTTTCCTGCTGTGGTCGTGCCCCATACGAGCGTGCAGTAATTTATGTGTGAAGTGAATAGGGCATGATAAATATGAAGTTTTGCATTATATGGAAGAATGTGTTGACATCGCGACAAGGCTCCTGTCGCCGATGATAAGGACTTAGCTAAAGCTTCAATGTGATCTGTCCATGTCATATTGGCAGAAAATGTAACTCCAAGGATCCTGTGTTTGTTAACTATTTCAATAGAAGTGTTACCGAGTAATAAATCGGGTATTATTTGTGTCTGCTTATGTGTAGTTTTGAATAAAATAGCCTTAGATTATTTGTATTTATTCTTAGACCATTCTCATTGGACCAGTGCCACAGTTTCGAAAGTTCCCTTTCAGCTTTTAAAATGATTTCATTTGTATCCCATCCGGAAATAAATAGGCTCATGTCATCCGCATAGATAACGTAGACTGCGCTACTATCTTGCTGAACAACATCATTAATATACACATTGAAAAGGAACGGTCCTAGAACACTTCCTTGTAGAACACCGGCAGTAACTAATTTGGAAGATGAAATGTTATTACCTACTGCTACACACTGCTTCCGGTCGTAAAGATAAGACTGAAATAACGATTGGGCAACCCCGCGAACACCGTATGCGTGCAACTTTTTTAGCAATATCTCGCGACTTATGTAATCAAATGCCTTACTGTAGTCAATAAATACTCCGAGGGTAAGCCGATTTCCTTCAATATTGTTAATGATAAGTTCTCTCATTGTTAAAAGTGCTGTTTCCGTTGATTTTCCCTGTCGAAAGCCATGTTGACTATCTATTAGTATGTTGTGTTTAGAGAAAAAATTATTGATGCGTGAAAAAAATTGTTCTCTCAAGTCCTTTAGAGAACACCGGAAGAATGCATACCGGCCTATAATTGTTAAAGTTATTTTTCTCTCCTCTTTTAAAGATGACCGAACCCTTCGCCTTTTTCATTCTACTTGGAAAACAACCAAACTCTAGAACTAGATTAAATATGTAGTTTAGACAGGGAGCGATAGCATCAATTACGTATTTTACAGGCTTTATCTGAACGTCCTCTATGTCTGTTGAGTGGGTGTTTTTTAAGCTCATAAATGTGCGACAAATCTCGATTTCATCCGTAGGTTCAAGGAACGCGGTTTCACAACATTGGTACCCGGGTTTCGAACCAGTGATGTTATTCAGCGGCGTAACCATATCCACAAAGTGCGTATTGAAATGCTCGGCTAATGTGACCCCTGAAAGTTTGTTGTTTCCTATTGTTAATTCAGTTGTGTTACATTTCGTGTTTTGTCTTTTAAGAACCTCATTTATTATCTTCCATACTCTTTCAGGGTGCTTTTTGGACACCTCAAAAAAAAAGGTTGTTATAGTAAGATGTTTTTGCCTTCCTTAACTCGGCGGTTAGCTTGTTTCTATGTTTCTTAAAAGCTGCGAGTTTACACGGTTCCCTCGTACGCAAGAACGCTTTAAAAAGTTTGGTTTTTTCGTTGATCATTTTTAAATGTTCAGGTCCTATCCAAGGCTTTCTAATTTTCTTTTTTTGCTTTTCGGTTATGCGAGGGAAAGCGGCATTATAATGGTGAAGAAATATTGATAAGAACTCGTCATAAGCGTCACTACCGTTGGTTTTGCTATAGACGGATGACCAGTCAGCATTTACGATATACCTACGGAAGGTATCCAGGTTTCTGCTTGATAGGCACCGATATGTGAATTTAGATTGACGTGTTTTTTCCCATGATGTAGAAGTAGAATACGCTATAAAAATGGGACAGTGATCACTAATATCATAGCATATTGTGCCTGCCACTTGAATAGGTGTGTCTATATTTACAATAAAAAGGTCAAGGATGGATTGACCCGTAAGTGATACACGAGTTGGGGTCGTGATGACTTTCTGGTAACCGCACGAATTTATTCTGTTATTAAAATCACGGGCATTCGGGTTATCATCAAGCATATTTATATTGAAATCGCCCCCAATTAGCAAGCGATACCGATGAATTGATGCGAAGTCTAATATTTCTTCAATAAAATCAAGACAAACGTTCCGATTACCAGAGGGGGGACGATACACAACCGCAAACATTTCACAGTTACTTAGCAAACAAAGTGCTTCATAATCTGTTGTGATAAGCGTGAATTTTTCCAACACTTCGCATGACAATTGCTGTTTAACATGCATCGCTACGCCACCGCCTCGCATTCCACTTCGGTTTATAAAATAATGATTGCATTCATCCAAGACTAACATATCGCTATCTGTGTGATACCATGTTTCAGAAAACATAATAATATCAAATCGGAAGTTGAACTCGTCAAGAAAAGTAGAAACTTGATCCTGCTTAGGCGCAGGAGATCGCGCGTTGACATGAACAAAAGAAAGAAAGTCATTTGACTGCTTTCGTACCACAATATCAGATGGTAATCCGTACTCTTGATAAAGCATTTTATGGGAAAGATATAGTGATCTAGCAAAGTTTACGCTTATATAATTTTGCACAAGTCACTTTCAGATACGATTTGTACTACCGGACTTTGCTCTGTTTTGCGTGCAAATATTTTACCGTTCCGTGTCCACAGAAATCGCCACTGGCACTCACGTTTCTTGGCAATCGCAAGAGAAAGAAGCCGCTTCAGCGCGGGACATAAGTGCTCATTCAGATAAACTTGCGTATAGTTCTCAATTCCGACATCACGGTTCCTGATGCGACTCTTACGAGCCTTCGCAAGAACGGAGTCTCTTTTCTGCCTGCTTCTGAACTGCACGATGGCGTTACTCTTGCCCTCCTCTCGCGTTGGTACGCGATGACAAGCCTCAACATCGTTGGCGGCAATGGGTTCACCAATCACGTCACCTATCTTACCTACAAGTTCAGTGACGTTTTCATTTTCATTCTGCGCAAGCCCTCTTATTTCAATGTTAGACCTGCGCGAGTACTGCTCACATTGAACAACCCTCATCTGGAGTTGTTCAATCAGACTCTTGTTCTCTTTGCACCTCTCGCGCAAGCCCTCGTTTTCCTTCTTCAGAGCCTCCCTTTCGCTAAGTGCCTCCTCAAGCTTTTTCTTCATATCTTCAAATTCCGCGTTTATAAAATTCATGCTCTCTTGTAGCCCCCTCATTTCAGTACGGAGCTCGCGAAGCTCACTACGATCATCTCTCCCTGACCTAGACGCCGCGGGTTTAGTCATCGCACTTCGCAATCAAAAACAGCAATGAAACTCAACAGCAGCGACAGCAATACCAATATACAATTACGGTGGAAAAAATCACCACGCCAACCTGCGGAGTGAGCAACACTTGTTTAGGCGAAGCGTCAGCTGGCTGTCGCTGCTGCTGAATGACGGTTCCAGCGAAGGCAGTCCTCTTTTCTAGGCTCGCTTGGTGACGTCGATGGTCGACAGCGGCTTCTAGCGCTGCGTCACTCCCGGTGGAAGGGATAGCGTGCCCAGGAAGACTGCGTGGGCGCCGATGAAATGGACAGCAAGGTCTTGGTTTTCTGCGGAGTGACCAACACTTGTTTAGTCGAAGCGTCAGCTGGCTGTCGCTGCTGCTGAATGTGCTGGTGACTTATTTTGGTTAAGACATAACTGAGAAAAATAAAGGCAGCACACTTACGTTTTTTTACAGTATACATTGAAAGTAATAAACCACACACAGAAAGCTACTTCCACAAAATGTTCAATATTTGCATCCCTAGGGCAGAAATGCAGTAAATGATACAAAACAAAAAGGTAAATTGAAAGACGAAGAAAGATAATAAAAAATTACACCATCTTCCCGAGGGGAACCATGGGGTGATGCGGAGCATCGTGTTGGTTCCGAGGAAAGAGTCAGTTGCGTGCTGACGTCGAGAGATGGCGCCACCGACTGCCCTAGCGTTACCCCCTACGCGGGCCTTCGTCGCGGCTCGCGGCAGAGAAACTTGGAACGCTCGCCGCTCGCCGTTTATTTTTTTTCACACTTGAAGGAGAGGAGACTAGAGGAGGAGAGTTGCGCGTGCGCGCGCGGTGTGAGGAGAAGCGAACGCACGCTCAGTGCACGCAGCTGGTAGAGAGAGAGAGCGGAGAGAGTAACGCGCAGGTGTTGGAGAGAGGGAAGGAGGAGAGTTGCGCGTGCGTATTTCGAGTGCCGACTACAACGCCGACGCCGCGGGACATAGACCCGAGCAAGAGATGCTCCGCATCAAAAAAAAAAATAATAACACAGACGGTTCGGTCGTTACCTTCCGCAATGTGAAGGCCGCTGTCCGGTTGGTCGGGCCTGCCGTCGCCGTGCCCGAGGTAACTGCGTGATCAGGGCGCTCCTCCCAGCCAGGCCCCTCGCACGATGTGCCGCTCGTATGGCGAAGCCACAGCAGCTCCGTCCTGCGGGTCACAAGAAAATCGCTATATACTAGAACCGCAGATTGCATGGTCTATAAGACATGGTGGTAACCGAGTGACATAGCATGAAGAAACAATCCACGGTTCATGGATTCTTGCCTCAGACGCATAAATACCTTGTAGGGATTGAAAAAAACACCTAAGAAAGGCCACAGTGAGGCATTTTATTTAGAGAAACACAAGAAATAAGGTGAGAGTGTGGGACAGAGTGAGCCTGCAAGGGGTGCTGTATTGCCATGACAACATAGGTAGCCCAACGTCGGCTTTAAATGATTGGTACCATGACGACTTGTACACTCCACCTGGGTGAGAGATGAACTGCAACACAACCAACAGCAGTGATAATATTCGTTTGAGTCATTTTGGAGCACCGGTTGAAGCAGAAAAACACTTTTGAACCATAAGCATAAGCTTCAGTCTGATTCAATCAACTGCAAAATACTATGTTCAGATTCACGTGCTGGCCTGTCTAAATAAAATGCCATGCTTATCTGGCTTACGCCCCGAAAAATATGACAAAACGTGAGATTAAGTACGTTCGGTTCTGGCCAAGATTCGAAGCTGCTGATCTTTCCTCACCTGAAACTGCTACACTTCTTTGCCTTTCCCCTTCTGTAGAGTCACTTCCTACCATAAATAAAGTTCAAAGTATGTCATACATGCAGAGACTCACTATGGGGCAAAGAAAGCATGTGAAAAATAAATATCATTTTAAAAAAGTTCAGCGGAAGTTGTTGGTGTTATTCCCAAGCATTCATTTCACTGCCGACTACATCCACGAAAAAATGGGTGTTAACTAAATTTAATAACGGTGTTAATAAACATAACAATTAAACTTAAAGAGCAGCCCGGCCATGTTTGGTGAATGTTCAGCCCTTTACTGATACTCAAGTATGAAGTATCCTCGCTTAAAGTTTGAATTTGAAAGAAAGAAACATGAATTTGACCAGCGATACATGCAAATTGTCATAATGCTCGGGTTCAGCAGATAAACTAAAACCTCATTTTAATTTAGAAAATTTTACTGCCACATATATGTTGTTAATGAGCATTGACCCAGGCATATTTTTTCAGTTCTTTCTTCAAGTCCACACTTGCCCTGCGGTTGAGAACCATTCCGCACTGAAGGGGTGTTTCACCCCTTGATATCAGGCTGGACTGCTGCAAAGCAAAATTCGCGAAATCGCGATGTTCACTCCGCAGGCGTAACCTCTCTGCAGTGCATCAGTGCATGGTGAGAGGTTACTCAATGCAGCTATTTAAACTGCCCAAACACACCACCAACAATAAGCAATGTCCCGAAAATTCAGAGCACCAATTTACGTTCGATTCGAAGGTCGTATCAAACTGCACAATATTCTGAGCGATGCCCAGATGTTATGGAAATTCACGCATGCGTAACTTAACAATCTGGCAGTGAAGTGATGAAATAAGATAGTTTCTAATTTGATAAAATGAAATGAGATTATAGTGCTTTGTTAGCACGAATTCGTGGCATTAATCTGAAAGTTAGCCGAATGTAGCGAAGGTAAACACTTTTGCACAGTTGGGTGCAAATGGTGCAGCAATCTTATCACTGCAACAAGCACCTCTGCATGCCCCTTAAAGTTCAAAGCATGTGAATATACTTCCGAACTAACAGTGAAAGCCTATAGTCTCCATATGAAGAGGGGCGATTTATCAAGATATGGCATAAAAATGGACAGCTGCTATTTATGGGAACTCTTCAAAGTTCTCAATATGCAATCTATGAGGCACAATATGCACAGTGTTAGTTGATTTCAGTTGAGATGTCTGAATAGGGTGTTATTGATGGGTACATCAAACGGTCGAGGAGTTACTTGCCAGGGTGTTAAAACGTCGCCCACATTCGGGAGGCCTTATCGTCACCGCACACCTCCAAGTTTTGGAGTCCTTCGGGGACTCCAATTTTCACGGGCTCGATATTCCGCAAATTTTGTGTACAGTGGCACTGAGGAACAGTTAGTGGACATTAAATTTTGCAAATTAGAGCTCTACGTATTATCATTGAAACACATCTTTTCAAGATCTATTCGTTTCAATATTATTAAAGTAGCGAATTTCGCAAATATTAGATCCCTGCAAAAATTAAGTCGTTTCCAGTACTTGTTGAAAAACCTTATTCTCCTAAATAGTATATTTAAGTTCAACAAGACAGCTTCTGCGCATCATTGCGTGTCAAAGTCTTGAGAAGAACACATGCTATAGAATACTTTTTTCATTGACTCAAGGACGAATGGACTTCTTCTTTCCTGCTAGTAAAACTACGATCAGAAACATGTTGGGAGACAAATGCAAGAGCTTAAATGTACAGCTCTTATCCAACTGTCAAGTGCAAAATTATCTCAATGTGATCACAGCCGCAAACCAATCTTACCTCGACTAATCAGAAGCCCAAACTTAAGGAATTAAGCTTCCTCTAACTGTCACTGAAGACACAAAAGGTGCACAGTACAAAAAACGTTCGCAAGTTTGCCTGTCCCACAGATGTTTTGAACAAAATGCTTGTTCAAACTTACATTACATCGCTTTCGCGGCTTAACTTTTTCCCCAGTGTTCGCTGCTCATATTCATATTAGAAGAACATGATCTGACACACATTACAAACACATACAAGATCGTTTTTCACTCAAAAGCGGGTATTGGGGTGGCGACGACCTCGACAAACACCACTTTGTCGCGCCTCAAGATCGTGACTCGGTGAAAAGTGTGTTTCGTCTCTTTCGCTACTTTTAAATTAAGTAATTGGTCCCTCAATAAACATGTGCTTGTACTATCAACTTGACAGAAAAAAAAAAGGCTGTGTCTGTAGTGCCGTCCGACGGCACCGAAAAAACAAATTAAAAAAACAAGAAATATGACCACTCTGCAGTGAACGTGGGTCCGCTGTGTATGAAGCAGACATATTTCCCGTCAGCTTCAAAATACCCGTTGTGACAATTCGTTTTATACGAGACTTTCGAACGGCACTTGAAGACACGAGTAGAGTGCCGCCGGACGGCACCCTAGACACTACGTTACGGTGGCTACGACCTAATGTTTGCGAATTTCGCGACCTAAATAACATCGCGAAATATGGATCCCACGAATTTGTTTTCTTATGGCAACAAATGTATAGCACACCACCCCGATTCGCGAAATTTCATGCCCACGAAATATTTCAGAAAACCACACTGCCAAATTCGCGAAGTATAGAGCCCGCGAAAATAAAATAGTTTACAGTTTGTGTTCTCCATGTGAAACTCTTCTCACCTTGCCTAACATTTTTGACACTGCGAGCCACCGCAGAGGAATCATTAGTTGCTACTGAATTCACTGCCGAATCAGACCGTATTCACAGTTCTTAAAGAGGACAGCAAAAGCGATGCACTGCACCACTTATCACCATAACATTCAGTGCGTAGTGGTGCTTTCGGCACCAGTAGGCTACCTTCGTGACAGTCTGCGTACCTCGCGGGCCCAAGATGGCAACACGAGTCCCGTCCACGCACCCAACGACACCGCCAACATTGCCGTCGGCTCGGGCGAAGCCCTCATTGGCGGCCGCCTTGCTTTCCACATGTAAGTGAATTCAACGGCTGCCGAGGCACTCGACGATGGCAGCCGCAACAACTCCGAAAGCCCGGCTCACAGTCATCTGTGCGACTGACAGGTTTTCGACAATCGCCACCATGCCTTGAAAGCTACCGGTTCCGAAGAACCGGAAGGCGCAGAGAACTTGCTGTTCCGCGGTCATGGTTCACGGGATTGTCCGCCGCCTTCGGAGTCCGGGCGCCGAACGAAGCTTGTAGCAGAACCAGCGCACAACGGCGTTTGATAACCGGTACTGTCGCCGAAAGTCGTCGTCGGGGAATTGAAAGGCGTCCCAGTGGTCTCGGTATCAACGCCGACGGTGGCGGAAGATAAGTTTGGCCGCAGCCTACGGCACCGCCATGTTGAAAAAGTTTAACTGCCCCTCGAGCCGAAGCAAACATTTCGGGTTGAAACCACGGCTCTCGAAAAGTTCTGAAACGTCCCGTTAACGTCAGCGACAACTTCGACAAACGAGGTTTTTAAATACTTTTTTTTTGTTTTACACACGTTTTGGAGGGATTTGGAGCGTGAAGAGGTCGCCTAGTGACAATCTGCAAAGCATTAAGTTTAGCTAGACATACCTTCTGGACGGCCAATCAGACTTCTTTGATGGTCCGACAGGCTTACTTGGTGGTGCCTGATGGACCATGAAGTATTGAGTAATCTTACAGCGCACCACCACAAAGAACAACCTCCTCTTTTTCTATGTTCCAAGAACGTGATGACGACATCAAATGCAATTACAAAAATATGAACACAATAAAATTTAAGAAATATAAATATTAAAAAATAAAAAGGTAATAAGAAGTAAAGAATGATAAAAAATTCTCACTGCCGGTGCCTGAGACCTTTTGGTCAAATACTCAAGCTCTCTCTGTGAGAGAGTTAAAGATGGCCTGCTGACACACTTGTCAATGTATCGTTCGATACTTGCTGCCTCAATGATCTCTCTGACGAGCTGATTGGGGCTCCTTCTGAGCACAGTGCAGTTGCTCAAAAGCGCCAAACACCCACAGTCCCTACAATGTGGTCTTTAATGTCCAGAGTTGACGTTGACGTCGTTGTTGGCATGCTCGCGAAGACGGTCATTCAGACACCGACCAGTCTGTCCATGGTACACTCCCCCACAAGAAAGTGGGAAGCAATAAATTATTCTTTCTACACAGGTAACAAAGTTTGTTCTGTGCTTCTTGGTGCAACTTACTGTGTTATTTCAATTCGAATTTACCTTTCTACACAAGCTGCAGAGCGTTCTTGGTGCTGAAAAGACTACATCTATGTTAACTCTCTTCGCTTCTCTCTTAAGGCTATGAGAGAACTTAAGCATGTATGGTACTACCACCAATCTCTTTGGCTTGTCCCTGGGGTTTTGATTCACGCCATCCCCTTGCTTGATCTCTTTAAAGGGAAACTGACACCGCCAAATTTTTTTTTCCTTTTTTGTCAGGCGATTCAATATAGTGTCGGAATACTACCCAATTGATATTTTGCTACAGAGTCACGCATTTTTTAATAAAGCCAAAAAACGCAATTGCTCGAAACCGAAACCGAAACTCCCGCACCGCACGAGGAAGTGGAGAGGATAGAGTGAGTGGCGGAAGTCACGTGGCTACACCCGACCGTGCGGGGTTTTTTTTTTGTCTCTCTCCGCAAGTAGCAGACGAAATGCGTTCGCTCGCCGTGCGATTCCTTTGCAGTTTTGTTTGTTCCGCTCGCTGTTCTGTACTTTAAGATGAGTTGTACTGTACATGTAAGTGTTCGCAATTAGTAGTAAGTTCCCGAGTGCCTTGGTGAATTCCGCTCATCGGCTCCGAAAAGAATACTCCCAAGATGTTGCGTGAAGAGTGGCCTCACATGTCCTACATCTGAAAGTGGCATCAACAGGTGGGGACTAATGTCTGGCTGCAATTCCTGTAGAAGAGTCACGCAAAGCTCGCAAAGCGGACGCTACCCGATTCATATGCTCCTTGCATTTTGTGGAAAGTGACTACCTTGAGTTCGCAGGTGTCAAAAATGGAATCCCATACTATTTAGTTCAGCGACGTATGGTCCACAACAATTGTTTTTTGCAGTGATGATTGTAAAAAAAGAAATGTAAACATCGCAAAATGCTTGCAAAAAAAAAAAAAAAGATATACCCACTCCAGGGATTGAACCCGTACCTTCTACGTGTAAAGCGGACGTCTTTCCACTGAGCTACTGAAGGAACTCCTATCACGCGTAGTAATGCAGCGGGTAGACTGTATGTCGGAAGTTTGCTGCCGATTTCTCTTCAATATATGCACTCCCGGCTTGAAGTCGAGCAGCACCACGAAGAGGCCATATTTGCACCTCGTAAAGAAACCGTACGCGTTCGTATTCAACCCTAAGTACGAACGTCGTGCTTGACGTTTGAGCGAGCGATGTCTGGAGCCACGAGAAGGGACGACGGCTCGGCGACGTCTTCGTGCAATCGGCTAGCTGGTCGGGCGTGTCGTACGGGATGAATATCAGTTCTTTTGATCGGTCCAAAATTTCTCTTTCGAAGGAAGACAGAATTCGCCGGTATCGTGAATGACAGTTCTGAAGTAGAGGTCCAACGCCCGTCGTCCGCTGCCATCCGCTAGTCCCGCTATGGTCTCACGATACGCGAAACGACACCATGTTGAGAATTATGCAGTGAACGCACAGAATGCTTCCGGTTGTTTGTGCTACCTTTTTTTTTTAAATCAACATATTTGCAGCGTTTTGGAAGCCACAAAAATTGGGTTTCATATTTCTTTCTATTTTTAATATTGACTGTGTGCCTTCAATGACCCACGACTTTGATTAAATTTGGTGGTCGTGTCGAAACCTTAGAAAACGGCCCGTGATCATAAAAAGAGAGTTAGCGCGACTCGAACCGGCCAGTTCTCCATCGGCGGTTTTTGGGCGGAAAGAAACCGAATTTCGAGCCGCAAATTTTGTTCTGGGTAGTTCGGCTCTCATATGTCATGTACAACTAAAAACCTCGGTGAGCATAAATACCCTGTCAGTGCCCCTTTAAGAGGCCTTTCAGCCCCCGACGTCAATAACGAATCAGGATATTCTGCAAACTTTAACCTTGCGACTTTCCCATTGCAGCTCTTTTAATTGTGTGCGTGCAAAATTTGGTGATTGAATTCTTTAGGCACATCCTCAAGACGCCCATTTTCACTAGTTTGAAGTGCGCTGAGTGGAATGGGAGGGGCGATTTGTTCCCTCTAGGCTCATAAAACTAGCATACACGTCAAGCTAACACTTCTAGTCTAAGGTCTCGGAACCTTAATGATCCTGCAACCGGGAATTCATAAGTGATTTCCAGCGGTTCCATTGGCTCTTTCTAGAGTCGCTGTCTGCTGCAATCTGATGAGAATGGCAAAAGTGTCGAAAATTATCTAATCACCGAGATTATGCAATGCCACTAGTCAACACACCTATCGTAATAAGGGTCCTGAGTTGAATGAAAAAATAAACAAGATTGTAGCGAACAATACGGTACAGATGTGAGCAAATAAATAAGCACCCGGGCGAGACCATCAGGATATCTCGATAGAACAACAGAACACAAAAATGCTGATGGTGCTTCTCATGACATTTTTCGGTGGTGGAAAGAACCTTACTATATTCGGGAGGTTCCAGCAGTGGCTGGGAGGAGGCGCTACTGATTTCATCGCGCATGCGTGAATTACTTTTGGTGTGGAAAGCTGACAACGGCGTGGCTTGCTAACAGGGTGTTCAATCCGTAATAATCCGCCTCAACAATTGTACTAGGATACTCGAAAGGTAACGAAGACACCTTCTTACAGACTCACAAGTGTTTTGCAGCCATAGTTTTGATTTTAATTGTGTTATTTTTCGATCGTCAAACAATTTGTTTATTCGCTTTGTGTGTCAAGTAGATCATGTTTACACTCTAAGTGGCAGAGAATGTGCCGAAAAACGCACTTTGCTTGATAGAAATTCATTGACTAGGCGTACATGTACTGTGAATTGAATATCTGAGAGAAAAAATGTTTACAATGCCGTGAATGCGGTAATACGAGGCTTACCGCGTTCTCGGGCGGACGATGCTTAGTGTATAGCACGCTGCCGCACGACGCCATCATGCCCAGCATGAACGATGGGGACAGTATGTAGATAGTCACGCAACAGACGCCAATAACGTTGCTGCACATCGTGGTGTCTTGGAAGGAGCGAGGAGCTTAAACGCCTTTTTTTCTTCCGTTTTGTTTTTGCGGTTTAATGATTTAACGTTCAATAATTTCTAAATAGAAGTATTAACATGCCATAACCAACACACAAACGTTGCATTCAGGTTTCCACGGAGATATCGGAAGGTAAACTAAACTCTTCGAATGTTGATTTTGAAATAATAATGGGCATTTAATAAAGTGAGTATTTGACAATAAAGGATCTTTGTCTTCTACCGGTACATATGTGTGATTGGAAATTCATAGAGAACATTAGACCAACAGACCATCAAACCGTTAGGCCGTCAGATGTCCCGAAATATGACAAACCATCACACCATCAATGTTTCAAAATACGACAGGCCATCAAACTATCAAGCCATCAGGCCATCAGGCCATCAGACCCTCAATGTCCCTAAATACGGCAGACCATCAGCCTGAAGGACCATCACGAATTTAATGATGGTCTTTCTCGAAGGGGCAGCTTTAGCGACAAGCAATTTTGCTGCAAGAGCGTGAAATCCAAACCCAGCGCAGGTTTTCGACTATTCTCCAATTTGCGTTGAGCGGTATTGGTGCGACCGGCGCTTAAAGTGTTTGTGTTATGAACGCACAATATGGAGTGCCCAGCGGGCAGAGAAAGCTATTGAATTTACAAGAGCGAAAGAGCTTACTTCTTAAGCCTCATTTCGTAACTCTAGCAGAGATCACGGAGAATACCAGAGTACCAATCTATTTGAGAGCGCAGCTCTTAGGCTCCCGTTTCCGGGTTTCCCGGCATCGGCGTCGCCGTCGGCGTAACCGCGCTAAATTTAGCGGGCAAATAGACGTCACCTTGCCTCAACTTCAATTGGAGTCCCTCTAAATTTAGCGGGGAAATTCAGTTTCTCCGATAGATTTAGCGGACAAATTCAGTTTGTTCGCTAGATTTAGCGGGGAAATTTACGTCACGTGTCCTCAACAGCAATTCAATTTCCTGCAGCGTGACCTAAACACCAATTCAATTCCCCTCTAACTTTAGCTGGAAATTCAGTTTTTACGCTTGGGAATTGAATTAGTGTTGAGGTCACGTGACATGAAATTTCCCGCTAAATCTAGCGGAGAAACTGAATTTGTTCATGGGAGACGTGACACGAAGTCATGGGACATTATTTTCCCGCTAAATTTAGCGCGTAAACTAAATTTGTTTTGAGGTCACGTGACTTGAATTTCTCCGCTAAATTTATCGCGGAAATCGTTTATGACATCGATAGTAATAACGCATTTTAGACCTCAAAAACAAGTTTTAAAGTCTTTTTTTATTTACTTATTTTCATAAAAGTAGTAATGGGATTACTAAAAAGCAGAAACAAACTGATTGGCAAAGTCCACTTTTTCCCCAGCCAGCAGCGGCAGTAATGATGTAAAAGTGAACAAAAAAACTAAAGAACATTTTATGTAGACAATCGTGTTGTTGAACTTAGTGTGAGGAGACAATTACAAAACGACGAGAAGGTAGGGCTCTAGCACTTGATTTCGGTTGTTGGCCCTAGAGTGCGCCTCCGTCTAGAAATTGGCATGGCAAACTCCGTATGAAGAACCCCTTAATCGAGCGAGGAAATAAAGAACATTTCCTCGTAGCAAGATACATAAATTAAAACAAACACCAAAAATCTGCCCTTATAAATAAGCCGGTGTACAGTCGGAGACATGTTTTCTACACATTTTAAGTTGTATGTAGTGCAACTTTATTAGTATCTTTTTTAGTTATTTGGAATATGTTGCGTCATCGCATGTATTTGCTAAATATTACACTGGGTCTATCGGGTTCGAATGAAATGCGGACAATGAAGGAAATTTCAGGGCACCACCGACGCAGCGTCGAGGCTCGGTTTCTGCTGGGTGAGGTTCAAACATATCAAAATAGAACGCGCACACTGGCAGTCATTCTCCACCCCGTAGTTTTATAGGTTTCCAGAGGCCTTAAGGAGGCGCAGTATTTGCCGGCGGCGCTTCTGTGTTCGCATTTCAATCGATCCCGAATTGAAATTGACATTTTAAACTATTTTATACCTCCTGAGCCTAGAAAGTCAGATATTATAAGAACACGACAGAAGGGACGGAGAGTCGTGCGTTTCTATCCGCTCACCATCAGTAGAGTAAAGAAAGAACCTCATTATAAAAATACTAATTCCTTTTGACCTTCATAAAACCGTTGTTGTTGAAGCACTGTATAATTAGCGAAAACAAAATTCTCTGTAATGTGATATCTAAAAAGATACAATATATTTTATACTTCGATAAATACTGGAATCTGGCAAGACTATCATGGTGCCATCTGCATAAATTGCTGTGTTTCGAGTTAGACTTTTTGTAAATTATAGGGTGAATTTTGTCGACTTGGCGAAATCCAATAAAATTACTAAAATAAGGCGGTCACTTTAATTATATTTTAGAACTATTTCTTCTTGCTTAGCTAGCTTTGTCAGCCGCTTTTTCGACACCCGTTCATTACGGAACATGAAAAGGGAAGTGGAATTCGGAGAAGCATTAAAGGTTTCGTATGATGTTTTTTTTTTTTTTCATTATTCGTATGAGACTCGAAAATAAAAACAGGCCTGTATTCATCAAAACACCTTTTTTTTTTGTTGCTCTATTCAGTATAGAAAACGTGGCTATCGGCGTTATATGAGGAAAACCCCCTTTTGAAGTGACATGGAGTGCACATGAGTTAGGAAAGAAGCAATGAACTTTATGGTGTATTTACCGCGATTTATTTTGATTTGATCTAAATAAACAGATAAGCACTTTTACTGCTGTGCAACTATTAAAAAATACGAGTCCTTGTCAGTGGGAAGATAAATAGGCTCGCATAGAGGAATGTAGACAGCTCGTGGCTGGAACTTAGTGAACGCTATTTACCAAATCAGCATAATAGTCATTAAATCCATTTGCTAGAGGTTTGCCGTTTTTATCTCGCCTACAATCGTAACTTCAGCGATTCATTTTAAATTACGACCCGGCTGTACTGTTAAATGTTTAGCACTCAACCAAGGTTTTTTTCTCATTCTAACCCAACGAGTTATAAAAAGCAGCCAGCGCTAAGCGTCGTCGTCTTTGTCGCCTTTTATTTGCCGGCACATAGTGGTAGTCTTCGCAAAATTGTTAAGAAACCAATCTTTGGTTAGTTTTCGCGATAATGTAACTTGTTACTTTTTCGGTAGTTCTTAATGTAACTCCATATATATTTTTAAGTAACTGTAACGGTAACTTAAACACTTTTTGAAAAGAAGTAAGTAAGAAATATCTGCAAAGATGGACACTTTTTTGGGGAAATGTTACCCTATGTTATGAACACAGGCCGGTTCGACCATTTGCGAAGGTTGGCCCCAAATTAGAAGGGAGAAAATAAAACAAGAACGCAACTTCTTTCGTCGGAGCAACGTCGGCGCAGAGACCAGAAGTTTTTCTACTTTTTTTTCCTTTTTCATCGCGCGGAAAGCCGCATTTAGAATTCGCATCATATCAACCTTTGTGCGTGGCTCTCTCGCCTCGCAGGGGTGTGGATGATGCCGGAAGTGGAGAACCCTTTCCGGGCATCATGGCAACACCCCCGCTTCTTCAGACCACAGAGCCAGCTCGCGGAAGCAGGCGACACATAGCGGTCGAACACGTTTCACACCGAACAGGAGCCTCTGTCCGTCGGTGCCGGAGCAGTCGCAGTGCTTCTCTGCGAAAGCGAGTCGCCGCCAGTTGACACTCGACCGGGGCCACAGAGGATGTTTCTTTCGGTCGACCTGCTCTTTCCCAGGGCCGTGAGCCCGTGATCCATCGGGTGGTTTTTTGTTCTGCGTTGCGTTAGAATAAATTAAAAAGAAAAGCGGAACGCACTCCGAAGCAACTTTGTGTTTCTTTTTGCTCACTCATTTTTTACCTTGTTTGATACTAGGTGTTTTCGATTTCATTCAGCTCCAATGCCCACAGGACAGTCAAGTTTGGTGTAACACGTTGCGTCATCAAGCTCCAAATATTGCAACCCTAAAAAGGCCCTCTCCGCGAGCCTTCAGGCTCTTGGGGCCGTTCACGCATTAATCTGAAGGCGTTGATTCGTGCGTTTTTTGTCTTTTATTCGTATCAGTGCTATCGGATGTTGAGAAGAGCAAAACACCGAAGCTGTAGGCCACTGTTGCGTGCGGAATATCGAAAACCCCCGGAAGCTTAGCAGGCGTGAAGCTCCGCAGGCTTCCGTCGAGGCCATAGAAAATACAACGCCGTCGGAGGTTAATAAATGCCGTAAAATGTGTAAAATAAGCATTCCGTTCACATTGCCTGACTTGAGATGCGCTATTTGACTCAATAACTTGCGCTATTTGACTCAATATTTGGTGCTAATACGCTCGAAACCAGGTGTTGTCTTTGGATTGGATGCGATGACTCTAGAGTCAAATCAGTCCTTTGACTTTCTCACTGCTCTCTGCTCCAGAGTCACATCACGATCGATCGACGTTTCGTGGACGTTTGAGCGTAGTTACCGAAAACCGAAGTGAGTGTTTTCTCCGCTTCGCGGATTGCAGAACGGACTGTCGTTTGCGGCTTTAGCATGAACGCGTAGCTGCCCAAGATGGTTGCTCTATTTAGACCTCTGCCTGTGCGGTTCTAACTTCGTCCCCGCTGCAAGAAAACAGCCAACTCAAGAAATAAAAGAAAATGTACTTACCCTACGAGCAAAGGTTATTCATGTGGCGTTGATTTCTGTTCTATGTAAAAGTGAACAGTACATTCAATCGACGAGAACGAGCATCAGCTTGCGACGAGCAACTGCGTACGACACCGCCCAAGCTACAGCCAGCTTGCGCGAAAACACTTTTCTCAGACACCATAATCGTCTTCAACACGGCGACGAGGGGGCTGGAAATAAGCTGATCACCAAAATGAGGTCAGCTATTCACGCGGGAAAACTTCACTTGACAAAAAGGGTTGGTAAGGATATGAGGGAGGGGGGGGGGGGACGCTTTTTTTAGTTCCGCTTTCGCAGAGGAGGGAAGGTCGACGAAGTCTCGCTTCTGTTATCTTGAAGAGCGCGGAAAACCATGTAAAAAAAAAAGAAGAAAACTGCCCTGTCTGCTTGCTTTCACTTATATTGGCCGTAATATCAGGACGTTCATTTTGTTCTGCTAGCTCCCGTTTTGGGTTGTCTCTACCTATCGAGGAAGGCAACCTACTAAACCTTCCAAATGATAGAACGTCACAACCACACACCGCATGCAAATTTATATATTAGCGTTTGAAAGATTTTTCAAACAGTCGCTTGTGTAGTGCGCGACAGCACAGCGCTCGGAGTTGGTAATAACGTAATGTCGCAAGGGCAGGCCGTCGGCGCTGCCGATTTAGCCGTCCCAGTGTTGCCTCATGTGGCCACGGTGGCGCTGATAATCAACCGACGGTAGCACACTCTGGAACCCTGCTCAGAGCCTATCCCCCCCTTTTTATCGTAATGAAACGTCTGTTTCTTGGTATCTCTCTTTCCTGTCAGCTGGAAAGGGGACTAAGAGAATAAAGAAAGAAAGAACGTGGCGAGAAAGAAGCAAATTGTTAGATGGTAATTAACCGTTGTTATGTTGTTGTTTTGTTGGTCTCGCTTATCGAGGCTAGCGAGGGCGTCGCCGTCAACCTGCAGCGTCACCGGCGCGTACTGCGATGATTGAACCGATAAAGGCGGCTGCGCCTAGCAGCTTTAGGCGCTCTTCTTCGTCCTGCTGCCGATATGAAATAAACGCATTCAAACCAACTTCAGTCTCCGTCTTAGTGGGCTGCCCGGAACGTTACAGCTGGTGGCAGCGGTGGGATGGACAACGCCGGGGACCCGCGGGCTCGGTTAGTGAGTGCCTTAGGCGTTATTCTTG
>JABSTQ010000596.1:0-26921 GCA_013358835.2 Ixodes persulcatus
TGAGTTTTTGTCGAGGGGTGCTCCTTGAAGTAGCATAGCTCCCAGACCATTTCCGCTGGCGTCGGTATGCAGAAAAGATGTTAATTCCGGATCGAAATGGGCCAAGATTGGTGCCTGAAGAAGACTTTATTTAAGATCGTTGAAAGCTCGTTCCTCGCTTACGGTACATTGCCAAGGGCTATTTTTGCGAAGAAGACGTGTGAGGGGTGTTGCGCGAGTGGCGAATTGTGGCATGAAGCGCCGAAAGTAAGACGCAAAGCCGAGGAAGCTGTTTACTTTGGAGAGGCGGGTCGGCTTTGGGTACTTTGATACCGCTTCTAGCTTCGCGGGGTCGGGTTTGATGCCGTCTTTGCTGATGACATGACCAAGGTAAAGAACCCCTTCAAATCCAAAAAAAAACACTTTTGAAAGTTTGATCCGCAAGTTCGCTTGATGGAGTGCGTCGAGAACAACTTCAAGCCTTCGGTTGTGTTCTGCGAACGTTCTACCATAGACAATAATGTCGTCAAGGTAAACTAGTGCCATGGTCCATTTGAGGTGACCTGGAACCTTATCCATTAGCCGTTGGAATGTAGCTGAAGCGTTACAAAGGCCAAATGGCAATCGTGTGAATTGATAAAGTCCAGCGGGAGTTACAAATGCAGATTTTTCAGCATCCTCTGGGTTCAATGGAACTTGCCAGTACCCGGATAACAGGTCAAGAGTCGTAAAGTATCTGGCGCCTTGTAATCTGTCGAGCGAATCATCAAGACGGGGTAAGGGGTAGACGTCTTGTTTTGTGATGCTGTTAATCTTTCTATAATCAGCACAAAAACGGATAGATGCATCTTTTTTACGCACCAGGACAACCGGTGACGACCACGGGCTGTTGGATGGTGTGACAACCCCTTGACTAAGCATGTCAGCGACCTGTGTTCGAATAACTTCGTACTCGGCGGGAGCCAGTCGACGTAAGGGCTGGTGAATAGGAGCATGCCCACCTGTGTCAATCTTGTGTTCCACACGATGCGTGCATCCCAGTTCGTCGGGAGTAAGGGCCACACATGTGCGGTAAGTCGTAATGAGTCTCTTGAGTAAGTTCGCCTGGTGTTCGTCGAGGGATGAACCAAAATTAAACACCTCCCAAGGTGCCTGGTCACTCTGATTTGAAGCTTGCGCTAGTGGTCGTGCTTGATCGACCGTTGCTGTCAAAAACTCTGGCGAACGAAAGAGGAGCGACCGCCGACGCGGTGTCCTTGTACGCCCGAGGTCCATCATCAGGATGCTGAAACAACCATCAGTACACGTAGTCAACATTCGAGGTGCTGCTACTTCGCAATCAGGCCTCGAAATCCGTGATGCCTCATGGACAATGTCCCCGTTAACATGAGGTTAGTTTGCTTTCACGTTGACCCATATGACTGTTTCTGGCTGTATCACCGTCGTAGCAGCAATGCGTACATCCCAAGTTTCTTTTTCAAGGACAGAAGTAGATTGTTGAAAGACATGCGATAAGCTTTTCATTCCAACTACCGCACAAGACGCACATGACCTCCAAACGTTCATGGAATTGCGACAAAACCGTCTAAGGAGAGAATAAAGAAAAAATGCCCAAAGGTTTATAAAATAATTCCAAACCCACCGAAATGACGCAAAGCTATGGCATGCATCATGAGCATGCGGTTCCCAAGTAGTAAGCGGGCTCTCCTGAATACCGGCAGAATCGTTTAAAGAAAACAAGCCGGCTTTAGTACACCAACCGTACCCAAAAATCACGGGACACACACAAATTGGGATTACGACAAACTCTTCAACGGATGTGCGACCGAATACTGTGATGCTTAATCGAACTTTTCCCGCAGTCGGTATGGTAGTACCATAGGCCGTGAATAGTGCTGGGAAGTCAGAAGAGAACTCAACGTTTGAAGGAAGTAAATACTTATCGGCAGCATTGACAGCTGCCCCAGTGTCAAAAAGTGCGTCCACAATCCCCAAGTGTTCGACCAGTACATGATGCAAAGGAACTGATGTTAGCTGACTTGCAACTGATACAAGGGGTCTTTGAGCATTTACATCCGGCCCTGCCCCAGGGGACCGGGCGTGCCGTTTCCCGACGAGGTAGAAGCAGTCGCGCATTCGAATGCAAAATGGCCGCGACGTCCGCACCGGTAGCACGACCCACTGGCATTTCTCCGTGAATGGGCAGACGCAGCATGCGGGCGTGTCCCTTGTGGGATTGACGATGCTTGTACTTGAATTCCATGGGGTTTTGACGGCTGAGTGCAATTGGTGGCCCACTGAGCAGCGCTCATTTCCATGGCGTGGCCGAGAGCTGCGCGTATTGTGTCCGGTCTTGCCAGGCGAACAAACTTTTGAACCTCGGGGTCACTTATAGCATCCACGAACGCGCACGTGCACGATTTAAGGTATCGGGCGATGCTCCCGGAAATGATTTGTAGGTTAGGCGTTCTACACTTGACGCAATTTCCGGTAAATTCTCACTTGATTGTTGACGTCGTGACCGGAACTCAGCGTAGAATGCTTGTTGTAGGTGGTCATCCCCAAAACGATCACGTAGGGTTTCGACTAATGCTGTGTACGTGAGGCGGGTGCCTTGAAGTGCATGGAGTACGTTGAGTGCCGGACCATCAAGTTGGGCGATGACAGAGTGTGCCTTGTCATCTTCGGTCCAATGGTTTGCATCGGCAATTATGTCGACCTGCTGTAGGTAAAGATCCAAGGGGGTTTCCCCATCGAACGGCTTCAACTTGAAACGGTGCTGTGCAGATGGTGCAGTGACAGTCTGGTTTGGGGAAGGAGTCTGCTCAATAGCGGCGACTGTTGGTTGTGGCGGTTGTCCAAGTGCTCTGTCAACTGCCGACATCTGTCAACTACTCGTTGACAGATGTCGGCATATTTTGCAATCAAATCGTCTGACCGTTGCTGCGTAGCGGCCATGATTGATTGCGTTTGTCGTTCCAGTAGTCCTTCCAGAACCCCGAGTGTCACCACTGTCGTCTGAGTGTCTCTTGGTGCCACATTCGACTGCAAACCGGTGTCATCTCGTAGCTGGCTCGAGGGAGACGGCTCACCGGAAAGTTCCCCTCTCGACGGCAGAAGTCCTTGACGTGTTTCAGTCGGCATCCCACTGCTGCCAAATTGTAACGGTTTATTCTGCGACCGATCGACGTTCTTCCTTTTTCTCCTAGCCCGAGAGTCCCGCTTCACTTTCTTCTCTTCTTCTCCTGCTTATATATATATATAAACGAACATATGAAGATGAAGGAACCGTACTTAATCCAATGAATCAAAGAATCAAACTTTTTCAGGAACCCGCCGAAAGCCAAAAAACTGCGGATCCAGGATTTGAACTGTGGGCCTCCCAATGTCCGGTCGGGTGTGCTAACCTCTACACCACTCCACCTTGGCTTTCTGGCGTTTCCTATCTGTCTTATTAATGCACAAAAAACGAAATGTATCCAATCGGAGGTATATATATATATATATATATATATATATATATATATATATATATATATATATATATATATATATATATATATTGTATTTGAAAAAGACCCTTTCGCATTACTGCTTCTTTCTAGAACGTTAAGTCTGTCTGAAAAGGAATGACTCACCGCTGGCTAAGCTAGGACTCGAGCACGAAGACGTACGGGAGCCTGCCTTGTGGGAGTGCTGTGGCAAGTTAATAAAAAAACATCTCCACGTGGTGAATGATGTTGCTTGGGGCGAAGCTCTGGTGGTGCTTGTCTGCGTAGACGCCAAGCCGCAGCATGCCGAGCCTTTTCATTCATGTCAGTAGGAGAATGTGTGGTTTTCTTCTTTTTCTTTTTTTAAGCAGACAGATGGGATGGCATCTCGGAACCCCCTACTCTTTTTTTTTCTTCTTTTTCTTTTTTCATAATTTTTTTTCATCTTTTTTTTCCAATTTTTTTTTTTGCCCTACACGAGCACGTGAGCATGTGCTCACGTGCTCGTGAGCACGTGATCTTACGAGCACCCGACGCCGGGCCTACGGCGGACGGCGGACGGCGGACGGACATGGCTAGCCCCTAAGGAGCTTCGCCCCTAAAAAAAAAAAATTGCGGTGGCGTGATATATGTAGCGTGAGCTTATGCGCACAAAATGAGAGGCGCTATCAAGCAGCTCCGGTGCAGCGTCAGACTTGGCTTCTGCTCAACGGAGGCACACAGATGGGCACGCGGCGGCACCAGTGCGTCTGCCGCGGCTATGACGTCTCGAATGCGAAGACCAACGAGGCGCGCGCGGTGGCGCGGAGCCCGCGGCGGTGGCGGCTCCGGCACGCCAACTGTGCGCCGTGTGACGTCACTGCTCCTCGCGCTTGCGCAGACCGGCGAGGCGCGCGCGGTGGTGGCGGAGCCCGCGGCAATGGCGGTTCCGGCCCGCCAGCTGTACGCCGTGTGACGTCACTGCTCCTCGCGCTTGCGCAGCACGGAGCACGGCTCATTATGAGAGCCACGCGAAGCTGCTCAACCTCGGCCAGTGTAGCTCACGCTACAAAAACATTTGGATGCTACGTCATTTTTTAGCAAGTTTCATAAGTGGACAAAAAATACATTCTCCCCTTATTCATCTGACACGCCCAGCGAAGAGCCATATGGCTCGAGAAAGCGCATGTGAAGTCACGTTCTGTCATCTTGCACTTCGAATTTGCTGGAAGCTGGAGTGTCGTGATCCAACGCGCGCTGCAAGGACATCACTAGAAGAGCAAGATGGTTTCCATCTTTACCTGCATGGCTATTACCGAACAGGGAAGTTTAATCTTCGGCGTTGTGAGCGACGCCATTGTTCACGACGTGTCCCACGCGCTCTTTACGCCCAACGTTGTCGATGGTCGGCTGTAGAAAGTATTGCCTATTTTCACGCAACTCATTTCTAATTCAGACGGTGCCCTCCAAAAACGGGCGCTAGGCGTACAAATTCATGAAAAAGAATGTCGTCTCCAAGTGGATATTCTCTGTATCAGGGTACGGGAAAAGCTCGTGTGATGGAGTGGGCGGCGTGCTCAAGCACCAGGCATCCATGTATAACTTGACAACTACAGAATTGTATTCTTGAACGAATTCGCAAAGCTTCGTTAAGGCAGTGAGACCGAAATTTAAAGGGATCGTTCTACTCTCGATTGCCAAAGAAAAGCTCACGCGTTTCCGGGAGCTCAAGAAAAAAGAGTGGGAGAAGGTAAACCCACCAAGGGCCATCCGATCCTCACACGTGTGGTGGATGACACTGGAGGAAGGCACCTTGAACCTGGTCAGGCACCGCCTTGATCCGGGTCAAGCACCGCCGCAATTCTTCTGCCAAAAACAGAAGAATTGCGGAGGTGCTTGACCAGGAGCGACTCTCCCTGCTTACGGACCCGGAGACGCCAACACGGTTCGGGACGAGCAGGTGCCGGGACACGTGCCCCGACCTGACGATGGTGAGAGGCATCCGGAATCCAAGATGGGTGAACAGCGGGGAAAATCTTGGAAGTGACCATTACATTCTGTGTACGAGCTGGGAGACCGGGGACTTTGGCAGAAAGAAGATCGGTAAAGCAAGGATTATACAGTGGGACAAGTGGCGCGAGCAAAGAGGGCGAAGCGTTGCAACCATTGGCAATATCGAAGAATGGACAAGGGAATTAGTCCAAAGCCTCGAGCGGTTTACAACGGTGGTGGACACAACTGAGAAAAACCCGGAAGTGGGCTCACATCTGCTGCACCTGTGGGAGGCGCGAAGGTCATTAACGAAGAGGTGGAAAAGACAGAGAAGCAACAGAAAGCTGCGAAAGAAGATTGCGGAACTGAATAAGGAGGCGGAGGATTATGCATTGCGACTTTCAATGGAAAACTGGTACTCTCTGTGTGACGGGATGCAAGGCAGCTTTAATCTCGCACAAACCTGGAAACTTCTTCGGGCCCTAGTGGATCCGGAGGGTACGAGAACGGTGGCACAGAATAAGATCACTTCCCTCATACATAAGGAGGGGGTTGAAGGCGACGATATTACGGAGCGCCTGGCTAGGAAATACCTGTGCCGGGACCCCCCGGTTGACCAACCAGACTATAAGGGAAAACAGAACAAGGTGCTCGATAGGCCAATAACGCTGGGAGAACTCGAGGCTGCACTGGCGGCGATGAAGAAGAATTCGGCGCCTGGGCCGGACATGATCACAGCGAGGCAGTTATACAATCTGGATGAAGGATCGTTGCGGGACCTTGTGCGCCACTTCAATGAGGAATATTTTTAGGACGGGTACCACCCCGGAGAGCTGGAAGAAAGCTGAGGTACGATTTATTCCAAAACTCCGAAAAGTCTTAAGCCTGGGGAACCTCAGACCAATTTCTTTAACATCATCCCTGGGAAAGGCGTTTGAATGCATAATCAATGCGAGATTAACCAAGCATATTGAGGACAATTCGTTACTGGCTCATACACAGTTTGGATTCCGCCCGTTTATGTCGACGCAAGATGTGCTGTGGCTGTATAAGGACTTAGTCGAGAGCCCGGCGCGAGCGCAAACAAGGTGCATTTTAGCGCTTGATCTCAAAGGGGCATTCGATAATGTTACGCATGGAAGTATACTAGAAGGACCTAGTCAAATTAACTGCGGAGAAAGAACGTATAACTAAATACGAAGTTTTCTTTTGAAACGTCAAGTGGTTCTCTCACTGGGGGACTATCAATTGGACCCCCTAACACTGGGGCCACGAGGCACGCGGCAAGGGGCGGTGCTCTCACCCCTACTTTTCAACTTGGCAATGATAAATCTGCCGGAGAAGCTGAAGAATATCCCAAAGGTGGAGCACGCGATATATGCCGATGATATTACGATCTGGTGCAAGTCCGGGAGCGACGGTCAAGTGGAGGAGAGGCTGCAGGCAGCGGCCGATATTACGGCAGAGTACGCGCGGAGCCGAGGGCTTCAGTGCACACCGTAGAAGTCCGAGTTGCTGATCATGAGGAACCCACGGGAAGAACTCATAACTCACATCAATGTCAAAATGGACGGACAAGAGGTTCCCAAGCCGCAGGAGGTGCGAATCCTTTGACAGCTTATCCCACAGGGAAGGAACAAGAGCACACTTGACAAGCTGACAAATGCGATGGTACAGATCAACGGCATGTTGGGAAGAATTCGCAACAAGCAACACGGACTTAAAGAAAGGGAGGCCTTGCAGCTCGTGCACGTGTTTTTAGTGTCGAGGGTGATGTATGAACCCCCACATTTAAACCTCACCAAGAAGGAGGTAGAGAAGCTCGACATACTGCTTCGCAAGGCATACAAGAATGCCCTGGGACTGCCGGAATATGCAGCCACTAAAAAGTTACTCGAGTTGAGAGTGCACCTTTGAGGAGCTGGCCAACTCCCAGATTGGAGCGCAAATCAGAAGACTCGGAGGAACGGACAGCGGTCGCTGGCTGCTCGATAAGCTGGGGTTGGCGAACCCGAACGCCGCCTCCTTACGACAACAGATCGAATTGGATGACCATATTCGAGCCGGTGTTCGGACAAGCAGAATTCCGAGGAACATGAGCCCGTCACGGGACGCGGGAAAGGCATATGGCAAGGTCCGAGGCCCTCGCTCGGACCTGGGATAGCCGACCAGGCACCCTCTACGTTGACGCCGCGGGGCCTGTTAGTGGGGTGGCCATGGCAGCCGTGGCTACCTCGGACGGGAGCAAGATCGTCACGAAAGCCTTCTTCAGAGTGTCTTGTGCTACGGAAGCCGAAGAGGTGGCCATCGCACTGGCCACCTCTTCGGACTCTCAGGGCGCCGTTCGCAACTTCACCGCGGGTTCCGTGGGGGAGGTGGCGGCCGGGCTACTGAGAAGGCACCCCCCGCAGGCGGCTCAGATCGTCTGGTCTCCAGGCCATATGGGGCATCCAGGAAATGAGGTGGCTCACACAACAGCCCGAGATTCTCTTCCGAGCCGGGACTCTATTCCTGCCTCAGGCATGGAGGACCGGTGGTCGTTCTCCAAATGTCTACTGGACATCCGACTTGCACGTAAGAGATTTCCAGCACCGCATAAGTCCCTGAGCAAGGAAAGGGAACACATCCTTCGACGGCTGCAGACGAATACATTCTCACCCCAGACAAGCTACACACCTGGTACCCGGACAGATAAGCGTCGGCAGCCTGCCCGTTGTGTGGGTGGCAAAAGGCAGACACATACCACATGGTGTGGTCCTGCGAGAACAATGAAGAAACTTCACAATGTGAAGCAAGTGAAGAGGAGTGGTATGCGGCGCTCGCAAGCGAGGACCCGGTTAAGGAACAGCTGCTAATCCGGCGGGCCAAGGCGGCGCAAGCAAGTGGAGTCCTGGAATAGGGTCATACAGCTAACTCCTACTTCATCTATCTCTTTTTACCTCTAACCCCCTCCCCTCTCTCCTGCCTTTGTGCAATATAGATGTTTTCAACAACAACAACAACAACTCAGTCAAATGGCCACGACATTTTAATATCCCTCCTCCAGGTCATACTTGAAAACAAGTAATATTTATTTTTCTCTTAATATCGGTTAAAACCGGCTAACGGTAAGTAAGTTACGGTTACGGTTACGGTTTTTACAAATTTTAAATAACGGTTTTGTGCCGGTTACGGTTACCGAAAACATTTCGTTCCTAAACGGTTTTCAGTTTTGGTTACGGTTACGGTTTGAGTCCCTGGCTACGCCATAATGATGCTTAGTGCAGAGCATACGCAACTGCTGATCATCATAATTCAAAAGTGCGACTCCCTCAGCATTAGATTCGGTGTTAGGAAGCTCATGCAATATTGCTTTACTCTGTCGCCAACTGTTGAAACATTTGTGGGAGACTGAAAAGCGTTTCCTGTTATTTCAGATAAGGCGTCCAATATTTGGCCGCCATGATTTTATCCCACAATATGGTAAGTGTCGTTACTCTGAAACCTAGCTTATCCAGTGGCACTAACGTTAACAAGACGATTGCAAGCAAGGCATCTGACCTCCGCTATGTCTCCGCTCGTGCGGGCAAGTTCGTGCAATTACAAGCTGCCAAAGGTAAGTTCACGCGCACGCTGCACGTGATTGCACGCGTGGTTCACCAGTGAGACTATAGTTCTAAGCGAGACAGGCATCGTCACTGCCTGTCAATGTTCCTAGACGGACATTGCAAATAAGGCTTTAACGACATCCACCAGGTGTTATTTGATAATCGTCTTGTCTTTTTCTTGTCTTTTTAACGAGAGTTTTAGGTGTCCGATGTAGTTCTGCTCTCTTGAATACGTACTGACCAAGAAATAAGTGCAGAAATTTCGTTGCATATCTTCAATGGGATTGTCCGGTGATATCCGGAAGTTAATAAGTATTTGCGCTAGTCACGTAGAGTGGGCTGAAATGTAGTCATATGCGGTATTTATTTCATTTAAAGGCGCCTGAATATATGTTATATCAATTATGAACATCAACAGGCAAATGAGCACCTAATTTTGCAAGTACGGATGGCTAATCGTGTCGGGACGTTACGTCAGGTAAGGTAAAGTGAGAGTTGCGAATGTTGACGTATTCTCGGTTTTGATCAACAAGGTTGTTGGTGCGTACAAAAATTATCGTCGAGCAACTAAGCTTCCCTCAATACCGTAAATCTTATCTTACTTTGAATGAGGTTGTTTTAGTGATATAGCAGTCAAGAGCTGTCGTGGCTCTCTTTGCATGATATTACGTCAGAGCTTCCGATGTTGCCAACGAAAACGCCGTGTGTTTTGCGGGTGCAATCTGAGCAGTTGGGCTCTATTTAAAGTTGAATTTTTTGTGCGAAGAAAGATTACGAATTCGGATATTGTGCGGAAGAGATTTTTAAAAGCAACATGATTTAGTTGTTTTCTGGTTTACAATATGATTGAGTTGTTTGCTGAATTAAACATGTTTGGGCGTGCGCACATCTGCAGCTCGGAACACGGTAGGCGAAAGCTCCCGCTGTAGAACCCAGCGATCCTGGCTTCGATCCCCACCCCTGCCCGTTCGCGTATTATTGTTTGCTCGCGGAGTAAAAATATTAACCAATCCAGGGCCCTGATTGGACTATTTAAAGGTCCCGTTCTTTCGCAAGCAAGAAACGACAATGATTCTTTCGCGCTCGTAGTTTGTTGCTTGAGACAAAAAGACAGCTCTCACCTAGAGCCACTAGATGCGCTGCGCTTAGAGCATCGGCACTCCGTTCCCCGACATTGTTGTGAGCGCCGCCATTTTCGCTCGTATGCAGAGCCAACGCAGAGCAGACATAACTGCCGATCGTCCTGATTCAAAAGTGCGACTTCCTCAGCGTTAGATTCGGTGTTAGGAAGCTCATGTAATATTGCTTTGCTCTGTCGCGAACTGTTTAATCGTTTGTGGAGGGCGGAAAAGCGTTTTCTGGGATTTCAGATGAAGCTTCGGATAACTGGCAACCATGATTTTAAGACATGATATGGTCAAGTGTCGTTACTCTTTAGCGTAGCTTATTTATTGGCACAACTCTCACCGAGGACAGCGGCATCAGTGAGGCGCGTGCAAACCCACCCTACACCCCTCGTTCACGCCGCTTCGAGGCGACAGCCTGCCACAGCACATTACAAGGCGACACATGCGCTGCGGCTGAACTATAAATGTTTGGTGGTAAACAAAAGGCTCACCGGGGAAGCGTGTTAACCCACCCGATCTCTCTCGTTTACGCCGCTTCGCGGCGACAGTTTGTGGCGGTACATTACAAGGCGACCCAATGAGGCGTAGCACGTGATAAATATTTCGCTGTAAAGAAAAAAATGGCTAGTTTCGGCGGCCAAGACAAACCCCCAACACCGCGTGGTAGAACACTAAAAGTGTCCCGGGCCTAATTGGCGTGTGGAAGCAAAACGCGAAAATAATGACGTTTGTTCCCGGTAGGGCCGCAAGAGCTGCCCACGCAAGCAAGCCGCCAGGCAGCAAGCCCAAATCTCTTGAGGCGGAATTCTCTACATCCGAGGCGGCATCTGTGTAGGCGCGTATCACTGGAGCGTGTTTTAACGCGCTGGTGGCGAGCGCATTTGTGACGTGTGTCAAAAAAGGCCAATCAGGGGCCTGGGGCCCGGGATTTGCCCAGTGGTTTCACTTTATGAGGAAGCAGCTATACGCTGCGCCGTTTCCATCCGGATGAGCATCGTACCGGCGTGCGGTCCTGTATCACTACTGCGTTGTGCATGTTAAAGTACCAGGCTAGCGGTTGTACCGCACTGGCCAAATTGCTCATCTACAGCTAACGCACCAGACAGCGACTAAGGCAAACTAACTTCCGGCTGTATAAAATTACACACCACTATTTTTTTTTCCAAGGATGTACCGAGTATGGACGGACGCCTCAAGGGCTCTCCTGGCCGGTTCTAACTAAATTAAAAATCCCTCGAAGGAACTGTCCAAAGACCACGAATAATGGCTAGAACGCAACACGAGGCCAAGTCCTTGTTGAAGACAATGTCGGCGAAACCACACTGGTGGCTGAATTTCGGGGAGAAATGCTGCAAAGATTCCACGGCACCGGCAAGGCCCTACAGAGTCCGACGCTCACGTTAAAAATGGCTGTGAATTTTAAAGATCGTGGCGTGAGTATGTATCCGAATTATAAGAAAGTTTCGATGAAGGAAAAAGAAAGTAATGGAAGCATTGGGAACTACCTACAAGGCATGCGCGCAGAGGAAGTGGAAATGTTCTGAACTCTACGACAGCCCAGCTGATAGTTCAAGCGCACCGGAACCTCGATTTGTCAACAAAGTTCCGCTGCGACACCTATTGCCTCATGATTGACGACCTCCTGGAAGCACTGAAGACTCGTTTGGAAACTTAATGCGAAGTTTGTTCTCAGTTCACTGTT
This sequence comes from Ixodes persulcatus, assembly GCA_013358835.2. Lineage (NCBI taxonomy): Eukaryota > Metazoa > Arthropoda > Arachnida > Ixodida > Ixodidae > Ixodes > Ixodes persulcatus. Next base: position 11,858 of record JABSTQ010000596.1, read on the forward strand.
ATTGCCGATTGGAGGAGCTTTTCACGGGCTCAACGGCAGCTCCAGGCAATGTACTTTATCAAGGGCTATCCCTCCTATCTTTAGACCACTTTCCAAGATACGCTCGAGCGGTTTCTTGCATTCGCCAGGAATGAAAGTCGGTATTCACAATTTCGTTTTTGTGCCGAAAGGTAACTAGTTGCACAGGTGAACGAAAATTCAGCAACCTGAATTTGACTACAAGCAGGCTTCGATCAACGATGGCCGACGACCGCCGTAGTAACTTGCCCTTCCTCAGCGTGAGACGGGCATATCTTCGTCAAGTCGATGTTGAAGATCTCGTAAACAAGATCTCCTAAGAGAAATCACAAAAGCGTGCATGGTATACGTTTCAAGCTCTACTTGGAACCAGGGCCAGCCTTAGAGCAGCAAGCGCCCTGGGCAAACTGCAGCCGTGGCGCCCCCCCCCCCCCCCCTATTTTCGCACCCAACATCACGTTGTTAGCAAACATGCCACAGTGACCGAGCGCGAATGGTTGCAATTTTGTCGTTGTCAGTCGAAAACCACATCCTAAAATCGAACGACGTTCGCGAGCATTGGGAGTTTTGTTGGCACCGTGTTCAAAGGCTGAAGAATCATTTATTTCTTAGATTAACCGCACTTCAGCTGTGGGTCTCCCATAGCAAGCTAAAGACTGAGGGACAAAGAAAACAAAAGCACAAGTTAACCATGTCAAATACCCTAGAAGGCAACCTTCCGAGCCTTCAACATCGCAAATTGGGCTACGTCTTACGACATATCTAGGCTAGACGCTATCCTCTATTCAATGGACAAAATTGCCAATGACGATATTCTGTCATCTGCCATGGTTGATCTTAGGTATGCCTTAATAAGCTTTAATTTTGAGACACTCCTCTCAGCGGTGGCCACTGACACTGGCAAAGTGAGGAGGATCCTCAATGACACCCACGTATAAGGGAATTTGTCGCATAGATGGTTGTCCAGAATGGACTGGAGGACGTCCTGGCGAGCACTGCATCCAGTGGGCAGCAGGCTGCATAGTTAGATCAGCTCCTCGCAGAGATCTGTACCGTCGATGTCTGCACTTTCTAGGTGTCTCAGACTCTCGGTGCATGGTCAAGGCCTTGGCAATGTTTAAGAAGTTCTGCTTTGTCGGGAAATCTTGTGAGGCCGTAAAGGAACCCTCAGAAGCTCACACGCTGCTCCATCTGCGTGATGCGTTCTTCAATCGACATCTTACGGTGTCAATCATCTCGTAGAACTCTCGCTTGAATTTTGTCTCGACATCATCAACCTCGTCTTGGCACTCATAACAGAATTGGCGCTTTTTCCGCCGCAGTCGAGGGGCCGGTTTCATCACACTGTCAACACCCATGCTCTCGGGAAGGCCGTTTGCAGTTGCCAGTTGCAGTTTCCTACTCGACATCGCGATAATCGTCGATGTAATCACTGCATGCTTTCATCAGCTGGGTGTTGCTACGATGTCCTTTGTTTTGCAATGCATGTTCTTGCTTACAAAATTAACTTGAAAAAAGAATGTACCACACAACAATGTAAAGGTCCGTGAGCTGCCCTGCAAGAGTTCGAGCTTCATGTCGGACACCAGGGTCTGCCTGCTGTGATTCGGCCATTCTTGCGCAACATTATAAATTTAGTTCTTTTTAGCGGTTTTCGGGATTCTTGCGGCGGGTTTCTGAATTTTGAGTTGGCAACACTGATTGGCATTGCGAGTCCGGAGTCGTCGCTGGTCGCTCACACACACAAAAAGAGAAAGAGCTACGGATCCAAAGTTCTTTACACATATTATTTTCAGGCGGGGGTGAAGCCTCTGGGCACAGAAACTCACCGGATGCCGAGGGGGCATTGGTTCATTTAGCTTACTGCTAGAGACTCTACAGCGAGCGTTGCCCAAAGCGCAGCTCAGATGACGGGAGGAATCGGGTTCATTTTACCCCCGGTCAGACCTCCTGAGCGAGGGCATTCTTTGGCTCAGAAGAACTTGGCAAAGGCCGAAGCCTACATTTTCTGCGAGACAATCAGAGACTCTGAGTGAAGCAACGTGATAACTAAGAGCGAAAATCCGTTTCAATAGTATTTTGTCCAGTGACTCGCTCTGACACACCGATTTGCTGGCCGATGAGTTTGGCGCCACCGTTTGGTAAGTTGCGCTAAGATTGCGGCATGCTGGCTCCGTCGCTTTTTGCGAGTCAGGTTTTGCTCCGCTCGTAATTTGAGAGCTGTGCGGAGGTGATCGCTTGTCTAGTCGTTCATGATTCATTCCATGGCGCTTTAAATCTCACGGAGGAGAGGTTCTCTATAGTAAAACATCCGCAGGTGGCTGCGAGGTGATGCACGCCAGTTATACCAAGAACTTAGTCATTGGTTTTGCGGCCGAAATGCCAAACGGCGAGCGCCACTACCTTTTTTTACATGTAGGGGGGGGGGGGGGGGGGCCTTCGCGATGCGGTCGTTGTTTTATTTTTTATTTTATCCCCTCGAGGTTTGAGCCCTGCATGACCTGGCGGCCCTTTCGGCGCCCCCCTATGAATGGCGCCCTGTGCGGCTGCACAGGTCGCCCACCCCAAAGGCCGGCCCTGCTTGGAACTGTAAATATATACCGCTTTCTGTGTAGTTTCGATGTGGAACCTATTTTCTCGTGACATCGCATATTCGCCAGTATTTATTTCGATTCTTGTCATGCGATAAGCAAAGCGTTAGAAACCGATCAGTATATTTGTTATGTTAAGTGGACGCAGAAATCAAAATAAAGAAGAGTTAGTTCAAAGAATCACTCTGCCATTTTTAAGGAACTGAGAGCCACTAAGGGTTGGTTTCTGTTTTTGACGTAAAACTACGTCTTTCTCAGCGCTTGGAAGGGGGTTCAAAGTTGCGAGTCTATATTGCGAAAACTCTGTCACGGAAGGAACATCACGGAACTGACGTCTTTCTCTCTTTGCAGAGTAAAAGCCAATGGGTCACGTGACGCCAACTCACGTCACTTGACCTAACGTCACGTGATATACGCACTCATTCAGATTCACCGACAAATTTGGTGAGGAAACTGATGTCATATGTGACTTGACGTCACGTGAACTATACACAAATTTAGTTTTCCCGCTAAATTTAGCGGGAAAATTGACGTCACCTGACTTAGACACCAGTTATGTTTCCCCGCCAAATTTCACTGGAAAATTGAAGTCACGTGACCTGACGTGGCTTGACCTATACACAAATTCGTTCTCTCTGCTAAATTTGACGGAACTATTGATTTCATATTACCTTACATAAAGGGACCTAAATACCAATTCAGTTTCCCCTCCACCTTAGGTTTAAAAATTAATCTCACCTGATCTGACATCAGGTGATATATACATACATTTTAGTTTCTCCGCTAAATCTAGCGGGTCACGTGACAATCTTTCCATCAAATTTAGCGGAGAAACCGAACTGGTGTATAAATCACGTGACGTCAGGTCACATGATATAAATTTTCCGTCAAATCTAGCGGGGAAAACGGATATGTGTATTGGTCAATGTGACCTGAGGTCACGTGGCATTAATTTTCCAGTCAAATTTAGCGGAGAAATATAACTGGTGTCTAGGTAACGTGGAATCAATTCTCCCAATAACTTTGCGGGGAAACTGAATTGGTCGTCAGGACCTGTGACGTCAGGCCCCGTGATTTCACTTCTACCCGGGCCGCGGGCATTCACCTCTTCAGCACCCGCCATCGTCATCCGGCAAGAGTCCGTGGACGTATATCCAGCTGCCACAAACAACACATCCGGGACGAGTGGACAAGGCACAGCCTCTCATATATCACACTCCTTTCATTTTTAGTGCCAACCACGCGTAGTTCTACAAAACGTTATGCAGCATAGTCGTATGCTGCAGAAAGTTTTGTAGAAATTCATGCACCAACCAATATTTTTTACAAACACAGAGAGGCGGGAGAGGGAGAGGGGGAGGCAAGGGTATCTTTCTGCTCGCTCTGAACCTGGCCCTCGTGACCGTTAATCAGGCCCTGATCGCAACGGACGATCGTAGTAGCGCCCGACTGCTGCCATGGCCAGCTAAACCCTAAACCGGGTCCACGAAGCCGTCAACGGACTCCGACGACCGGGGCTGTCACGTACGGCGCCTGGAAATCCTATTGTTCCAGCACCTCGAGTCCTCGGACCTGATCAAGGGGAAAGCACCCGCCTTCCTGAGGACCCGCCACCAGATGGACTTACGCATGGTCCAAGCGTCGAAACCACGGTGGAAGAAATACATTTAGGTGGTGACACTGGCCGCTCTTTCCGCGGGGAGCGAGCGACCAGATCGTGTTCGGAGCTAGCCTCGAACCAGGAGTATACTTTGTTTCACCTTATGATGTACGGCAGAAAAGACTACGGGAGCGAGCTCCATGCTTTGGGGCACATCTCGGCGGCACAACCTCTCGTGACTTAAAGGGTAAAGGGTAAGTGCAAAGAAAAAAAAGCGTTTTTTTTAAACAGCCTAATTGGGACAAGCATGTCACAAAACAAATTGTCCCCGAAAAAAAAATTTTTTTTAGCAATATTTACGCCACAGGACGTAATTTAGTCGGAGTCAGAACCTCTCCACATTTGAAACTCCCGCTCTTTCGACCCCCGCGGAGGAGAAGTACGCCCCGCCCCTCACTCTCCTTGCGTTGCGGAGTTGAACGACGCAGCGTCTCGACTTCCGGTAAGATCTGGCAACAACGCACGTCAAACATGCCGTCGGTATCTGCGCGGTTTGCGAGCTCGTAGCGAAGACGTGACCGCAGAAGTGCCCCTGTGATGTTCGCGGAAGACGGAAAGTATCATTCGTAATCGTCGTGTGTGCTTTGAAAGCGAAGGGAGTCACAGGGTCCACGAGTGCGCAACCACAAGACAAGGTTCGCGACAGCGCTGCGTTGACTTCGGCGATCTCGTTCTGTTTGGCACAACACGGCGATGCGAGAAAGAGCTGAAATGTTCGTGGTGTGTGTGGTGCGGTGCTTGGAAGTAGACACCCACACTAACACGGAGCGCAAATTGGTTTTGTGGGGTTGATGTTTAACGGGTTCAGTCCCGTCGTCGTCAGCTGATCCAGTCAAACTGGTCCGGGAGGACGCAGCGAGCGTTTTTAAAAGTAAATCTTCCGTCGTTCCGTTTCAAAATGTAGAAGATTCCCGACGCATACCGTGAGTAAAAAGCTGCGGGCGTTTTCAACAAAATTACGTCATTTTAATTGAACAATGAACTCCGAATTGTCCTAAATCTGCCGTTTTTATGTTTCGTGTTGTTGGACTGCGTTTGCACAGCGACGTGTTAAGGCCGGTTCAGACACTTGCGTTTGAGTGCGTTTGACTGCGTTGCGGCGAAAACCGAAAGCGAGTCACCGGCACATCTGTGCTTCGTATGAAGCGTGGAATCCAATTCAAGGAATCTTCTTGGCACGCGATATAAGCAGCAGGGATGTCCTGGTGTCTCGCAGCCGCAACGCAGTCAAACGCAGTCAAACGCAGTCAAACGCAACTGTGTGAACCGGGCTTTAAGCCCGGTTCACACAGTTGCGTTTGACTGCGTTTGACTGCGTTGCGGCAGCGAGACACCAGGACATCCCTGCTGCTTATATCGCGTGCCAAGAAGATTCCTTGAATTGGATTCCACGCTTCATACGAAGCACAGATGTGCCGGTGACTCGCTTTTGGTTCTCGCCGCAACGCAGTCAAACGCACTCAAACGCAAGTGTCTGAACCGGCCTTTACGCTCATCGTGCGGTGTGAATAAATTTGGGCAAGATTTCGTACCTGCCCACAGATGCATGAACTGAGACCATTTTTTACGTAGTGAACACAGTGCTTTTTTTATTTTGTGTGTCTAGTCGCGGACGTTCGATGCACCCAGTGCGAATCTCGACGGCCTCCGGAGCGATATGACGAGAACGTAACTGGACACGTTTGTCGCTACGCGAACAGCCGATTGCCTCCAGCCAAATAGCATTCCTTTCGGGGCGACATGGCTGCTGGAAGGCTCGCTGTCCGGATCACTCATGTGACATCTCCGAAAAGTCGACATTTGCACGCGCAAGCAAGCAAGCAAAAAAAAAAAAAACAAAAAAAAAAGCACGCTAAGCAAGCAAAGAGGAAAACGAAAGAACCGCGCTATGAAAGCCAAAACCCCGCGTCGCTTCCTTTCACTAACACCTGCGACAGCTGCTAAACACACACTACTTCATTTCAAGAAGTCTCACTCAAGCACCTGGGTCAGCACGAAACACTGATTACTTCGGCGAAACGACTAGTCGAGGTAGGCGAGACAGGCGGGAGCAGAGTCTTCGGCGGTCATGAAAGAATGGCGAAGCTTTTGTTTGTTATGACATGAATCCAAACGGAAGTGCCCATTTTGTATACCTTTTGTAAAGAATAGTAACTTTCCTCACATGGGTTATTCTTTAAACGCAAAATATGCCGATCAAAAGAAAAATGCAACATATAACAAAGGTTTAACAACCAAGATCTAAGCTGTCAATCAAACTCTTAGCCAATGAGAAGTATAGCAGCCGATTGGGATTGACGTCACGCAACCCCAACTTCGTGGCGCGCGATTTAAAATGGACGAAATAGCCGCAAACTAAAATCAGTCTCACGCAATAAGTATTGCAGTAAACTTTTTTTTTTTCGCGGGAAAATTGTTTTTTGACATGCTTGTTCCAATTAGGCTGTTTGAAAAAAAAAAAACTTTTTTTCTTTGCAGTTACCATTTAAGAGGGGCTGCCAACGCTATGAGCTCGCGCTTCTAGCCTTCGCTGCGGTACAGCATAAGGTGAAAAGAAGTATAGTTAGTTCCGCGCCGCCGCGGAGGGCGCTGAGGTGTGAGCACCGTGGGTATGAGGTCTCTTCTCGGCGGCCACGGTGTCGGGGGCGTTGCTTGCTCGCCTTTTTCGTGGTGTGGTGGTGGTGTGCGGTCAGTGGCTGGCCTCATGGTTTGCTTTGGTGCTGTGTCGATCACAGGTGCCACCATCATGCACGAAGGTGAGCCTTAACCCGAAGAAGAAGTTATGTTATAAGGATGGGAAAGACGTGCTTCGTTCCCAACTGCAATTCGGGGTACCGGAACTGCGCACAGCGAGTGTCCTTGTTTAAAGCTACACCGAATGACGCTCACCTGGAGCAGTGGCGTCGTGCAATCCCAAGGGGCCGATCGCAAGTTACTACCTAGTCTCCTCACCTCGTTGACCAAGTGAAGACCAAGCTTGACAGTCTAATTTCTGTCGAAAACTGGGAATGCGAAGATGTCTGGACAGAAAAGGCTGAAGACACCAAGGCTGTGGCCTGCATACTATATTATGCAACTGGGTTTTTGAGTGTGAAAATAAAAAAAGCTACACGCTGGCCTGGCTGCCGATCTGCTTTCAGCATCGACAAGAACACTTCTGCTGAAGCAGCACTGACAAACGTGAAGAACATAGGAGGCCTTATACGCCCCAACAAGAACCTTTTCCAGCTACTGAAGAAAGCGGAACAGTTCTTCGTGAAAAATAAAAGCCACCAGACTGTCTACTGGGACACAATCGACAGCGTTTTTGACACACGCACAATAACGTTTACATGCGCTAAACACAAAGAAGAAACAATTGCCCAGTTGCTCCACTACTACTTCAGCATGCGAATGCGACAACAGTGTGAGCATATTACAATGAGTGGGAACAAACAAGCTCAAGGAAATAAGAAATCAGCAAAGCAGCGCTCGTCTTAGTTTAAGAGCATGGGCGAGAAACACAGTATGTAGGAGATGGCGTTCTTTTGTAATATGCAGTGAATTCCGCTTTTGTGTACATTTTAAAGCAACATATTTGTGAGGTATTTTTTACCTGTAAGACGTGGTGACACCATATTTTGAGAGTATAGATAAAAAGTGATTTATGTCTTATAACCGTTACTATTGTTTGACTTTCAGTCACTGTGTCATCTTGTCAGTCAGTATGTCATCATACTGTATCATCATTTCAGTCACTATGTTACCATAAATAGAGATTATTTCTGCTCGCAAGGTTTGTATGTTCCACAGTACAAGTTGACATTGTATGTATAAACCATTTGTAATGCTATAACCTTTATGCGCATGTAACGAATTATTTAGGCCCCACTATGTAACATTATTAGAATTCATTTTTTTTCAATAGGAAGGTAGGAGCAGGGGGGAAAAAATCACCCGACCTCCTATAAATCCACGCCATGTGTGTAAACACTTTACGGAACTGTTACCAAACATGCTGTTTGACAAAACATGCGAGCACGACCCAGCTGTTTACTCTAAATTATTGAATGCCCAGTAGATTAATAATGAATGCCAGTAGATTATTGAATGCCCAGTGCGCCAATATATATTCATCATTTCACTACACAGTGCACAGGGACAGAGTAAAGAATGCATAATTTCCTTCACAAGCCCGTTATACAAGCCTTCACAAGCCCATCTATACTTGGGCGCCATCTATCCCCGTGCGAACGAAGCGCGCTCGGTGCGCCAAACATAATGGGGTCGCCGCGTGAGACAGAGAGCCATCACCTTGGTCGAAACCCAATGCCACTGTGACTATACTTAGTTTCACTTTAAGTTTGGGTGTGGCAGAAGCCAGAGCCGTATATGTAGAGAGTTTGGCCATTCGTTGGGAAGTATAGGAGACAAATGAGGAGGCGCCATTGGGCGAGAGCGGGCTGGGCGTGCTCAGGGCGTCTTCAGAAATTCGAATGTCATCAACCAGAAGCCGGAAAATATACCCTGGCGGTGGTCGCAAGAAACAAACCTGATAGGCGCATCGGGGTAACTCTCGGTGACTGAAAATATGGTGCACGTGATGTTTCAATCACGCTCATCCAAAATGATGGTGGAAGAGTGCGACTATCGGAACGATCAACATAATCCTTACGCCAAGCGCCGAGGGCCGGGAATCTGCCGTCCGAGCGGTCGCACTCTGTCCGAGAAAAACAGAGTAGAGCGGCGCATTCGTTTCTTACATCTTTCTGCATGATCATGATCGAAACATCACGTGCACCCTATTTTCCGCCATAAAGAGTTACTATACTTCACTCTTACGCGCTTATTAAAACCATATACGAACATATACCTTTGATCATAACTGTTTCTCGCTACCACCGCTAGGGGATTCTTTTCGGCCTCTGGTTGGTCAAGAGAGCATTCCAAGCCCTCTTTCCGAGCCTCGTGCACGCCCTGGCTTTGCCCGCGCCTCCCATTGACCAAACTCTCTGTATACACGGCTCTGGCAGAAGCTACAAGAGCGAGCTCCGGGCTTGCAGCCTGCCTGCCAAGCACGCGCGATCGAGCAGTGCAATCACTGTCCAGGGCCTCATGCTCACGCTTGTAGCTTGGGCCTCGCTTGCACTTCAAGTGCAACGGAGTATAGACCTTTCCAATGTTTACAAAATCACAGTCCAGCGTGCGAGCTTCACAGCCCAGCACGCGTGTGTTCGTCGCTTCGGAAAGCAAGCAAAGCACGCGCCATACGCACGAACGCTCAAAATGGCACCGGCCACAAGCTCGTTTTTGGAAAGGTCTATAGGGAGTATTCACTAGACGCCATATTAGCCCCGAGAGCGAACACAAGCGTCGCTATGGTCGGCCTTCCACGATTGGCCGAACGCTGACTATGACGTAAGAAAGGGGATTATCATCGACGGAAATAAGAGGAATGAAAGAACTTTTATTTTGACGGTGTTGGCAGTGTTCCTTTAAGAGCGCAATGATTTCAAGCTTCCACCATGCTATTTACAAACACCATCGAACTTGTTGTTTGCAAGGTAATGACGTAACAAGGGGGAACCATAAGAGGGCGCCACCACAACTTCTCGCCGCTAATATGTGGGTGATGTTTAGAGCGCATGCTCAGAACGAGTTCACATCAATAGGCTGCTAAGACCGGCACTCTTGATGGTGCGGAATGCACGTTTCAAAAGAACTGTGGAAGCTGGCCATCAGCACGCGCTCAGCAGTCGCGCACACAACTATGGCCGCCAGTGAATACTCCCTATAAAGAGTATTCACTGGGCGCCATATTTGTGGGTGCTGTTTAGAGCGCATGCTCAGAACGAGCTCACATCAATAGGCTGCTAAGACCGGCACTCTTGATGGTGCGGAATGCAGGTTTCAAAAGAACTGTGGAAGCTCGCCATCAGCACGCGCTCAGCAGTCGCGCACACAACTATGGCCGCCAGTGAATACTTCCTATTAGCGGCGAGATGTTTTGGTGGCGCCCTCCTGTGGTTCCCCCTTGTGACGTCATTACCTTGCAAACAACAAGTTCGATGGTGTTTGTTATTAGCATGGTGGAAGCTTGAAATCATTGCGCTCTCAAAGGAACACTGCCAACATCGTCAAAATTAAAGTTCTTTCATTCCTCTTATTTCGGTCGATGATAAATCCCCTTTCCGACGTCATAGTCAGCGTTCGGCCAATCGTGGAAGGCCGACCACAGCGACGCTTTCGGTCGCGCACGGGGCTAATATCTTTCGTTAATAACGCTTACATTCAATTCGCATAGTTATTTATTTCCCGCCAATTTTTTTTCTTTTGGAACGACTTTTTTTGCTCACCTTATTTTCCCATCGCTGTAAACATTACAACTTATTTATGATTCCCGCAATCCACATGACCTCTGTGTTCCGCTTTTCTTGATGGGCGTTACACAGTGCCGGAAAAGCAGAAGTGACGTCTGTTCGACACAAACTTTCTGCCCCTTTCTACGCCAAATTAGTGCGAAACTCACGGGAGTTGCGTGAGCAAGCAACACGCAACGGAATTCTCAGCTGCCGTTGGAGCAAGGTGTAGCGTGCGAATTCAAGCGCACTCTTTGCGCAGCTGAGAAGGTTTCGCGCCTAGAAACCCGATTGCGACGCTCACTCAGCGGGCATTCGAAGGACGCCGAGACACAGTCGCGATGGTCGGCTCGAGGCTCTGGGTCCAGCTTTCACTGGCACTCTTCTTGGGTTGCGTAGCGGCTGATCTTTTGCTTCGGTGCGACCACCTGAAAGCGGAACATGGAAAAAAGATCTTGAAAAGAATTGGAAAAGGTATTTATATTATATCTATATCGTACTCCCCCTGTTTGGTAAGTGGCCCGTGGAAAACAAACAGCCGTGCGTGAAAATTATATTTTCGCTTTTTATAACGAACCGCTACTGTTCTCCGAAGCAATTTTTTGTACGTTAGTTTATTTGTTTGCACGTTTCGCGTACCAGCCGCAAAAGCACCCTACTTGCAAAAACCCCAGCACGCAACACTGTATGCGCTGCATTATGGGACCTCCTTGCCTACGGAGAGGAGTGCCACCATTTCGATTACTTTTGCCCCGCTGACGAAGTAGTGCATCTGAGCACGGCATTAAAATAAAGTCGGCGCTCACACGTGTTGCACCCATTTACCTTAGCGAGAACCTCAATCAAAGCACGAATTTTCAGCAGCCGCAAGGACCTGCCTTGACTTATCGAGGAGATAGGAGTAGGACCGGCCGCGTCCGACACCTTTCTGGCGGAAACTCCCGGGTCACGGATCATTTAAGAAGCCCAGGGCATTGAGATGATGGAACAGGATGACCGGCCCAGTACAATAGACCCTGTTCAAAAGTCCGTCGAGCAACATTGGAAGTCGTCATTCCGGACATCTAGCGCCTGATTGGTTCCGAGTCCTCGCCGAAGGCTGACGCAGGCCTCGTGCCCAGTACATGCTCAGAGTATGGGAGCGAATAATGGCGGTGGACAGGGTTTGGCGCGGATTTTTGAAAAGGGTCCATACCTCTTCTTCTTTGGTTTACATTTGTACCAACTTTTGTATGTCGGGAGCCAAGAAAAAACAAACAAAAAAAACGTGCCCCTAGCATTTTGTTTGTTTTGGTAAGCAACACTTTTAATGTAAGGAAAATCACCCATTCGAAAATCAATGAAGTGTATTTTGTCTTGACGTAATATCGTTAATCGAGGTTAGCAAATAACACCGAAACAGTGGCCAAAAGGTACCCAAGGTGTTTGCGCGGCACTACGCCTCGAGGATAGCTTCGATTTTGCGAGAGGGCTACAGGCGATATTCGTAAAGCCCCTCAATAAAGGCGTTTTTTTACGAGTACCGCCGACCATTGCTTTGGAAACGCGCAGCAGACGTGCAACGAGCAGGTGCTTCGCCGCCATTTAAATGCCCTCGATACCCTTGGTAAAAAAAGTACAAAATTAGTATACTGTGGATTTACTCAACTATACTAAAAGTGTACTCTCCCTACTAAAAGCGTACTGAAAGCGTAGCTGTAGTGTACATGCGGTAAAAAATGTGCCGTACTGAAATATACTCGTAAATATATAGCTAGCACATGCACTTGAACTGCAGTATGAGTTTACGGTAACCGTACTCAAATCATACTAATAACGTATAGTCATAACATACATCGGTAAGTGTTCTCAAGCACGCTAGTTTAAGTAGTCTATAAGGGTGCTCGTTAGTGCATTTAGCGTGTACGACTAAGTACTAACAAATTTTTGTTAGCTACTTGGCTTTTGTTGAGTTAGACACGTGTCGAATTTTAGGACAAATATGTATACAAAATGCTCGACCTACTTGTCCGATAGTGAAGACATCTCGTTGTGTCAACATCTGGCTGCAACTCCCTGCAGCTGCCGTTAGCAATATTACCGTGACACTTGGATTGTTACAAGGAGAACAAAGACAAAACTCTGGTGGCATTCGACTTTCTCGAACTCATTTCACAGCGAAGCTGTTTTTTACGCATTGGTTCGGCTTCTTTTTTATTTATTTATGAATGGTCAATTACTTTCAGAATCCGTATAAAAACGAATACTGAATTTATGGTTTGATTTTGATGTGTTCCTAATGAGTCATCAGAAACTAACGAGAACATCAGTGAGTAAAGTTTTTACACAGCATTTTACAACAGGCTATTAGAATGTTTTATGTGGAAACACAGTATGTGCCTAAAGGCGCAAAGAGCTTTCTTCGTCCACTCGCAGAGTATCTTCAACTGCAATACCGCGCGTGCAAAGTACCGAAATGACAAGCTCTTTTTTTGTTGCTGTTGTTAGTGCCAAATTGAAGAGACGTCCCTAAATGCCGTTGCTGCATTTCGACCTTTTGGCGAGAAGAGCCTTCGTACGAGGGAGTTGAACATTTTTATGGAGGCGCAATTCGGTACTGGCCAAACATGCGTTACTTCGTTGGGCTTTCGATCGGCTCGCCGTGGTGGGTCGTTGCCAGAGATGGCAAAATTACTTTTTAAAGTAAATAAATTACATAACGAATTACTTTATAAAAATACAAAATGTAATTAAAATTACATTAGAAATTACCGCAGAATAAAAAGTAATATCATTACATTACATTTATTTTCAAAAGTAATAAAATTACTTTGATTTCTTTTGAATACCTTGAGCCAGTATGTCCATGCTAACTTTATTACCGTATATGTACCAACACCTCAGACTTCCTGGTTTACACCGCAACAGCCTTATGCGCATCAAATGAGCCATACTGAACAGTCGTTTTGCTGGCGCACACGACATGAGTGTTTTAAACACGATGAAGAGCTTCTTTAGTATGACTCAGAAACACAGTCGACTCAACGGTTTCGGGTCCATTCAACGATGAGGTCGTTACAAAAAGGGTGATACGTTTCCATCTTCCTGAAATAGAGCAAGTTATAGTCCGTGTCAGTCTGTAAGTCGGGCTATGGGAACTCGTTCTTACAAGGAGTCGTCACGTGAAACGTTTCCCTTCCGCCTCGGACGCAGTATATCCCTATCGTCCCAAGCGCAGTAGTTGACGACCTATTCTCTGTCATTCCTCTCAAGGAGTATTGTTCCCAAACACACGAAGAGTCCAAGTGTTCGCGCATTGTCACACAAAGGGGCTTGATATTGTTAAGCAGAAGCGTCGCCAGTTGAGGGAAGGAAAGACACGAGCTTCCTAAATTATGTACTGTCCCAACAAACGGGTGGCGATATTAGGTGTGCGGACTTATTCGAATAACTTCCCAAGGGAAGGCAGTGAGGCATACCGCGAGCGGCACCTGCTTTGCTCGACGACGCACGAAATTCTTGGGCCTTGAAAAGGCATTTGGAGTTATATACTGGTCATATGTTGTTCACAAGTCGTAGCTTACGGTTTGACCTTGTTGACGACAGAAACAAGAAGGCTGGGGACCTGTTGGTCTGTCCTCTCAGGTTTTAAAATAGTGAGTTTTTAGTATGCGTATAACGAGCAAACGCAAGCGCTCTGCGTTTGCGTTACGTTGCGTTCCACGATGGGCACGTACGAAGTCGCCGGGCGGCCCATCCAAGACGGTAGTTAAGCTCCGCGCACGCGCAGTGGGAAACACGCGACGTAACGTAAATGCACAGGCTTGCGTTGGTTTTACGCAGTACTAAGCTCACTAATGTGTTGACCCCTGAGTTTGTGAGCCCCTCGCCTCGTAGCCTAAACCCCGTCCATCCCTAAGCTGGCAGTGCGGTGGAATTACGTGCTAGTTGGAACAGTCACACGTATCTTTCGCCACGTAACCAGGCTCTCGTTCATACCACGCGCAGAGAAAGGACGGTCAGGTGATTCAAGGGAGGTGCTTGAATGGTTTGGTTAGCTCGCATCTCCACCTCACTGTCAGCTTAGGGATGAACGAAGTACAGTATCGTCGCTATAAACGTGACGCCATGAAATCTGTCTTACCTCGAGTTCGTGAGCCGTGGCCCTCCAGCGATTCTACACGTAAGCTTTGTCCTTCGCTTTCCAGCCCGTCCCTTGTGCGTTTGTCGAGTTCTTCGTACGAGGCTTTGCACTTGGTGGCCATCGTTTATTTTCTTCCGGTGTTTTTTTCACAACATTTCACCATGCAAATTAATTTTTTTCTTTTTTTTTTTTAAAGTTTGCAAATGAACTTTCTAATTTAGAAGAAATGTAATTTCAAAAATAATGCGTCCTTTTGTCGAATTACTGCCTGAAAGTAATTATTACATTACTAAAACTACGCATAGAGAAATAATTCATGACATTACTAATACAC
>JABSTQ010000597.1:0-52276 GCA_013358835.2 Ixodes persulcatus
CCGTGTTAAGTGGTTTTTGTTGGTTTGGCTTGTGAAACCCTAAGATCTGAATATTTGCTTTGCTTTACCTTAGTTCGGAGCGCAGCCAACGCTACGGGCTGATGAAGCCACTGAAGCAGCGCCAAAAGCGCGAGGTCAAGCTGTTCGTTCTCTTTCTGTGCCTCTGCGGTCGGGCCACGGTGTCGGGCTAAACTATAGAGCCACTAAATAAGCTACGCTTCATACACATCTTGGTGCTTAAAATGATGGTTGTCAGTTATCTGAAGCTTTATCTGAAATCACAGGAAGCGCTTTTCCGTCCTCCACAAATGTTCAAACAGTCGCGACAAAGCAAAGCAATATTACGTGAGCTTGCTGACACCGAAACTAATGCAGAGGAAGTCGCACTTTTCAATCATGGCGATCGACAGCTGCGTTTGGTTTGTTACTGTTACCTAACCACTAACGCACAACAATATCGGGGGGGAAAGTGCCGATACTCTAAGCGCAGCTCATTTGGTTTAGCTCACAGGCTAACCATAAAGCCCCTTCATGTTTTAGAAGCAGCGCAAGTTTCGTCGATGCACGAGGCACGTGCAACGTGCAGCCCTTGGGAAGGTCATGGCGGCACAGCGCATCACTGAGCTAGATTTCAGACGCCATGAATTTCCCAGAAGTGGCGCGCGGGACGTGCCTCGAGCATTTTTACAACAATGAATGGCGCCACTTTTCCCAGGATAGAGGGGCTTTAGCTAAACCTAGAGTTATTGTATAGGCTCCCTACGGGAGCCAGAGTTGCGCGTTTGATTCCACGTGCCGCGTGCCGCCCTCGCCGCTATTCGCCGAGATCCGATCACGTGAGGAGCCGTATCAAGTGTCGTGCAGCAAAGTAGACGTTGCACGCGCCCCGGCGTGTATACGTTCCCCGGCTTTTGAACGCGCCGCGCGCCTCGAACGCGCGGCGCTGCTATTCGCCGAATTCAGTCACGTGAGCAGCTGAGTCCACATGCCATGCATGAACGCGCAACTCTGGCTCCCGTAGGGAGCCTATTGGGGAGGAGATCGAACAGTCACGCCTCTAGCGGTGCGCTTCAGCTGTGGGGACAACAAACCGTATTTTCTTGTTTGTTTTTGATCCCAGAAACCGAAGATGACGATTCGAAGGCCACTCCTCGTGCGACCAAAGCACTGGTCAGAGCGAAGCGCTCGTGCCCAGACCGTGCTCGGCCAGGTTCAATTTCTTTGTTATGCTGTGTTGGTAAACACCGGGCTGTGGGGACAACAAGCTCGATAAAGCGCCCCCTATAGTTCGATCTCCTGCCCAATACAGGAACTCTAGCTAAACCAAGTGCGGTGGGGGATCGTTGGCCGAGTGTGTTGTGGCACTGCAGATCAGAGCACGTGGAGAAATGCTCGAGCGCGAGCTCCGTTCAAAGCACGGAGCTCACGCTGCAGAACCTGTTGGGACTAAATCTCCTCGATGTGTTAACGTTGGTCTTTCAAATAACCTCAAAGGGGCCAGTGCACGAGGCCCGTGTCTCGAGCGGCCCTTGGAGGCAAATGGCGGTGCAGCACTAAAATGACTGACCCTTGAAAGCGAATGGCGGCGGAGCACCCGCTCGTGGCGCGTGTCTTGCGCGTTTCCACAATGGACCTCTTGGCGAATATGTGCTGCCTCTTAGACACGTGACTGGGTTCGAGGCTAAGTGGCGAGAAAACAACGCGCACGCAAGGCCTCTCCCACCCGTTCCACACCCAAAACGTCAGCTACATCCTGTTCACCCATTGAGGCGCTGTGACCTAGATACGGTTCCCCCAAACTAGCCTTTGTCCCCATCGTGCGTAATCTTCCGCCCCGAAGTCGGCACAACGAAACCATCTTCCCTCTCTGCTCGGCCAGAAGGAAGAGAGAGAGGGTACTGAAACTATTTACTCTCGAACCGATGTTTCTGCAAAAGGTCCATTCCACAACCCGGGCGGTAATAAGGAGTATTCACTGGGCGCCATATTTGTGGGTGATGTCTAGAGCGCATGCTCTGAACGAGCCCACCTCAATAGGCTGCTAAGACCGGCAATCTTGAGTGTGCGAAATGCGCATTACAAAAGAACTGTGGAAGCTCGCCATCAGCACGCGCTCAGCAGTCGTGCACACAGCTATGGCCGCCAGTGAATACTTCCTATAGTTCCGACAGCCGAAGGCTACACAGTTCACCGGCATGATTGCGGTGCACGTCGTAATCTAGAATGGGCGTCGTCAGTACGTTGACTCGTGTTCCCCTTGTTCGCAACATCAAAGCTTGAGTCTCGAGGGTCTCCAAGGCGCTCAAAGGCGAGAAATGCAAGATGGCGGATTGTTTGGAACTAGATACTCTCGAACCCAGGCGCATCAAATACTCCGCGCATGCGCACCTCGTATTTCTACAAAAGGTCCTTTATGGTTAGCGGTACTTGTAAAAAACGCCTTTATTCAGGGGCTTTAGCAGAGACCCTGGGTTCAGTCGCCCATCTCCATGCTACCGTCATGCGATCGTGTACCACATCGTAATGCACGTTAACGACCCTGAGCTGACAGTTGTACTGCACTTTCTATAACCTTCAACGGGTAACAATGTCGCCCTACGAAACTGCTGCTCTCTAAAAAACTAACGAATAATTTTGAATGTGCCGTTATATTACATTTTTAATGTGTGTTCGCGTGTTCGTGTTCTTTTTTTCTCTACATTTTTGATTATGCGGCTCATACTTATGATGAAACAGGCTATAGTTCTCGGACTTCTGGAAAAAAATATTATATAACTAAGAAAATGGCATATGAACGCAAAAGACAAACACACACACACACACACACACACACACACACACACACACAGGAGCTTTTAATAAAAAATTGAAATAATAGAATTTATTATAATTGTGTTTTCAAAGGTTTGAGCGCACCAAAAGCTATAAAAGCGAGCTCGATGCTTTGGATGGTGCACTTGTTCACTGGAAGTGTAGTTCAGGGCAGTGTGCTCGCACTTGTATGTTCCGCTTCGCTCGCAGGATAAAACCAAATACTTTACTGGTAATGTATTTAGTAAAACAAAGCTTACCTTCTGTATATGTGCAATGCCCTCAGTTTTCGCGTGATTACACGCTTGTTTGTCATTACTGTTTTCGTTTCCCACTGCGATTCAGTTTGTGCTCTTTTTTGAGTGCTACATGCATTAGAGACCTCGGCAACCCAGGAGCATTCTATTTCGCGGATTGTAAAAAAAAACCTATGCAACTTGCCACGTGTGCCACAATCAATACAAAATATTCTAAGCTTCACATGTGACCGCTTGCCTGAGTAAACATTGTTGTTTGTCAAGAAAAAGTGCGATTGTATGAAAAGACGTGGGAAATCTCGTTCTAAGCACGCGACCGTTGGCATGCAGTGAATAGAGAGTTTTAGTATATCGTGTTTTGAGGCCACGCTAATTGTAGCGGGAGCTCGCGCTGCCACTTCGATGCATGCTCTGAAGCGCGCGCTCGTAGCATTAGCGGGCCTTTGAAAACGATCTACTAAAACTCTCTAATACTCATAATGGGTGCCGAGATGATTGGTAGCTGTCAGCAGGTGGAGTTTTTCTATCAACCCAGAGTTAGAATGTTTCCTTCTTTCTGTTGTAAGCAATCAGGAGACAACTTACATCAAAATTGAGGGTGATAAAGTACTTTGAGCATTCAAACATAACGGCCTGAGCAGTATATGTGTACAAGCTTTAGCTTTTAATGCACCCTTAACTTTCGATACGCTCAACGCTCGTGTAAAATGTAGGGCCGTTTCATTCTTAATCAGCGTACCATGTGCGTGCTTACACTATATTTTATACAACGTCAAACTCTACCCGTTTACATCTTTTTCATTTTTGCACACCACTACTTGCGCGCATAAATCACCAAATTAAGACTGGTAAAAGATGTCACAAAAAATAAATTTATAGGGTTTTTTACCATAAAAATAAACTACGCACCACCTAACGCTCATTCTCCACCCAAAGGTAGCGTTAGGTCACAACCAGGGCCGGCTTGCTAGAACAGCGTCTCAGCTGAGACTGGGTGAAAGAAAGCACTACAAAGGCTGGGGCGCGCGAGCGTCTTGAGACGCAGCTTGAGTCCCGCTCAGCTCATGCGCTGGCTTTGACAGTGCTTTCTTTCACCCAGTCTCAGCTGAGACGCTGGTTCTAGCAAGCCGGCCCAGATGCCAAAGTTTCATCCCGAACGGACACCTTATTCAAAAGTTTAGAAATTTTCTGAAAATTTCAATGGGAAAATGGAGCCCATTTTTACCCGTTTTCGGTTTCAGGTGCCATAGAGCCCCATGTATTCGAAAACTCCGTCGGCCGCCGTTTTCCTATTGAACTTTTCGGAAAATCACTTATAACTTTTGAATAAGGTATCGGATCGGGCTGAAACTTTGACATCTGGGTGTGACCTCTAACGTTACCTTTGGGCGGAGAATGAGCGTTCGGCAATGCCTAGTTTATTCTTGCGGTAAAAAAAAAAACTGTAATATTTTGTTTTGTGACACCTTGTACATTGCTTAAACTATGTGCAAAAGTTATCCACAGACCCAGAATGTTTGCCTGGCCAGTCATTGCATTTATCACTGAGATCGTATTAAAATTAATTCTTATCATTTATTGCTGTGAGTTAATTTTTAACCTCGGCATTTTTTTTATTATGACTCCCGCACCAGTCCTACTTTTGGTTTACTAAACTCAACATCTAAACCTGAGAGTCATTTTCTGTGTTTTCCAGTCTCGTGGTTTTGGTCAAAATAAACACCCAGCTACCTAAATGAGACAACTGACCGCCCAAAAAATTGTTCATTTATTTTTTTTTATTTTTAGGTAATTAATTCCACGAGCTAGAATTTTGGAAACCCAAGTCTATCACGTCATCACGTTTTCCTGGAAATCCACAAAGAGTCAAACACGTGCACGACAAAAGGGCCGGCCCGTCATATTGCCGCCCGCAGAGCCGAGAAAGCAACGCTCGATCACGGACTTCTCGAAGATTCGCGTTCATTCTTGCACCGGACGTAACTTTCGCCCTGTTTGGTTGTTCTCGAAAGTGCCAGTTCATCCTCGCCCGAAGCGCGCGACGCTCGAACCTTCTTTGCCGAACTTTCGAGATAGTGACGAACTGTAGATAAGCAGCAGCCAGCGACCTTGTCGAGTCAGTCTCGCTCTTGCTCTCTGTTACGTTGCCGAATCGCCGCCTGCTTTTCTGCTGCCTCGAGGCTCCTTCTTTACTTTTTTTGTTTGGCACAAGTTCCACAAGTTCCACAAGTTCACCGATTAAACCTTTATTTTTCAGTTCACTGTTCGTCCTCTCGTTACCTTGATTCGTGTCAATACAAACCTGATCACATTGAAATATGTGTAATTGGCCTCTGAAATCTCCGATAACGGCGCACAGGCAATTTTATATTTTTCAATGCGTCGGTGGTTTTGTTGTGCATGTGTCTCGCCATTTGGCTGAGGACGATTTTCGCGTTTTGTCATGCCCACATTTGCTGGAGACGTGAGCTCGGAGCGTAGGCAACTGGCCCCCTTGCACGAGAACTGGCGTAGCGGTGCGCGTTCCAAAGAAAGCTCGTGCAGAGAAAAACAAGCAAAGGACCAGGGATGTCACATTCAGGATCTAGAAAAAGACCACACTGTATCGAAGCGCCAGCACACACGATTTCTCGCATTGATGTACAGGCCTGGAAGGCGATCCCACCGCCATCTGTTGGTTCAGAATCACACTACCCAAGGGTGGGGTTAAGCCTGGTTCAGACAGTTGCGTTTGACTGCGTTTGACTGCGTTGCGGCTGCGAGAAACCAGGACATCCCTGCTGCTTATATCGCGTGCCAAGATGATTCCTTGGATTGGATTCCACACTTCATACGAAGCACAGATGTGCCGGTTACTCGCTTTCGGTTCTCGACGCAACGCAGTCAAACGCACTCAAACGCAAGTGTCTGAACCGGCCTTTAGAGTCAACACTTTGACGAAGCACGTGATACTCTCCATGTCATCCTACTTGCTGTCGGCTCTGTCGAAGACTGCTCGGCGTTTTTGATTTCCTCAACATTAGTCTTGAGCGTGCTCCCCCGAGATGCCACAGCAGAACAGCGAGTGCACGTCCCTCGGGGCCGATGGGATTTTTCCTGCATGACTGGTAGGAAGTTCTTTTTTGTCTTGCACGAAACATTCGGTGAGTGCCGTAGGAAAAAAAAGAGCTACCACAAGCAAGCCGTTATAGACCTTGGCGGCACACAATTTACCAATCTCGTCTGACGTGCAACAGAGATCGATGGGTACAGCACAGACACGTACCGATGTAGATGGCCACTTGGATAACGAGTACACCACGTTTCATACGTGCCTCTCTGTGATTTATGAGTAGTGATATCACTTGCCTGCACAACGAGGAGCTGGCATCTCCCCTCCTCCTCCTCCTCCTCCTAAGCGGGACCCTCGTGACGTCACGTGTGACGTCATTATAAGAAACGTCCCATGATGCAACGCACGGGTCACGAGTGAGACCCGCGGGTTGCATTATGGGACATTTCCCATAATGGACCGCGCGGTTACGCCGACAGCGACGCCGACGGCGACGCCGCTCAAGCCGAAAACGGCCGCCTGAAAACTGCGCTAAAAAAAAAAAATATCCGCTGGTTAGGTGGTGCAAGCCGCCTCCCGATTCAAAGGGTTCAGCCTCACCCATCCATCTCTCCAGTGACTACGTTTGGTGTGGGAAAGTCGCAAGCCTTGTCTACTAGTTGGTATGGCTATACTCCGTTTCAACATAGCTTGGAAAATGACAAACGCATACACTTCAGTGGCCTGTTCAGGCATACAGCTTAGCGCTAACTCAGCGCAGTAGACACAGCGCTGTCCCCTGCCATTTTTCTATTCAAAGTTTTTGAATATCGCTGTTAAAGGGGTACTCCGGCGATTTTTTGACCTACCTTAACTAACCATATTTTCTGACTCCCCGGCCTTTACCCTTTCCGCTATGCTATTTAGTATCGCGAAATTCATAATAGTTATTGTGAAATCGGCAAATGAAAATGATGCAAAAACCAACATTTCAATATACCCACACTTTTCTGTGCCGTGACGTCAGTGGCGAGCAGGCTTGCCAGTCGAGCGAGCAGTCTAAAAAATAGAATATGCCAATCATTTGTTCCGTGCTGGAGCGCGGGTACTGGAGAGAGCTTCCAAAGCATTCATTTGACACCATGAAACTGCCTGCAATCAGTTGGGAACAAATTCTACAGCCCAAAGAGTAAACCCCTGCCTTCCACTGACGTCACTTTTTCGTTGTTGCCAGTAGAGAATTTCAGTTTGAAAAACACGGTGAGGACCAAAACTGTAAATTCGATAACTTCGCGAAAAAAATATATTTGGACCTAATATTTGGGATTCTGTTTTGACGATGTTTGCTGGCGAGCGTAGCAAAATTTCAAGAAAATCGGAAACCATGAAGAAATCGCCGGAGTACCCCTTTAACGTTTGAATTAGATAGCGGCAAGCTCTAAAACTTTGCAACCCTTTTGGAACCACTGGCGCCACATTTCGGTGGAGTCTTGTGAGCGTTCGGCGATGCGTAGTTTATTTTTGCTGCGAAAAAATAAAAACGAACAGAAACACACTCTACATTTCTTTTTTTATATGATTTTTAACGCGCAGCGTTTCTGAAATGCTACCAGTGACAAAAAAAAAATCCTTTATACATTTATACAATTTCAGTTGCGCCACAGACGGGTAGCGTGACAAGCGGCGATCTAAAAGAATGTGATGTCGTTGAGTTTTCTGATCTGTTCGGCCATGGCTTCGCGGATCTTCTTCTCGATGACGTTCTTGATCTGCACCTCAAACAGGTTGGTGAGCTCGGCCGATAGCTTGTTGAAAACTTTGCTCAGGAGCTTCAAGCCGTGCATGGCAACGGTCACTCCCCTCAGTTGCTGGACCTTGAACTTGGTGAGCTCTAACTGGGTCCCGGGAGTCCTTCAGTGAAAAGAAGAAACAAAGACCGAAACGAAAGTTACATCACTACACTTCGTTTCATCATTTGTCAGAGCGTAATCGCAGCTTCATACTTCATACTTTATTGCACTTGAAAGAAGAAAAAAAAAAAAGAAAAAATGGGAATACGACAAACGTGCAAGTTCGGTGGAAAGGCGGAGGCCCATGAATAGCTTGGGAAACACAGGTCGTGGAGAGTTCCGAGTATCTCGTTAACACAATCCTTATCGCTATCACTATATTCATCAGAATTATCCACTCATCTCTATCGTAGTAGGCACGATAGCGGATCGGGAGCTCGTCGGTGGTACCACCGGCGGCCATTGCTTCACACCAGGCAATACACGCAAGTCTATGAGAGAAACACACAAAAGTAGAAGTACTGAAACTTGTACGCGGTTCGCGAAGGCCAGCATTTTCTGATAAGCTGCGATTACTATATCGAGTGCTTGGAGGTAGAACCGGTATTTGTGAAGCAATCGTACGCCGACAAAAAAATGTGCCGGAGCATCACCGATTGTGCCGGCGTCGCTTGCTTTAGTTGCTAAATAAATGACAAGTTCAACAAATGAACGACACGCTCCGAGTTTTAGTTCACCGCAGAAACCCTAACTGCCGTTAAAAGTAAAGGCTTGAACCAAAAGTACTCCGTACAAGCGCTTGAAACGATGCGAATGTCCCCAGTAAAGGCCCTCTAACTTATCGTCTGCTATGGCCTGATGACTTCGAGATCGCGAACGACTTTACATTGACTCACGGCAACCCTTGTCTCATTGAACCGCATCACAGGTTACACCCAACAAAGTCGCCATCTTCGACCCTGAACCGCAAGACATTTATTTAACATGATTGTGATTATAACGCGTTTGATATTTGCGCCCATAATATTAAATGTCAGTCCAGGAAAACACGATAAATGTTTGATCGTTGAGAACAAGCTACCAAGGTAGGAAATTGCAATTTTCCACGTTTCTCCCATTGAGTCCCATGCATTAGCGGGTGTCAGAGCCATAGATAGAAGAAGAGTTTGGCCAACAGGCGGGGTGTGCTTAAGAGCTCGTCAACAACGTCACTGACACGTCACGGGAACGCCGTGGCCACACGCCACAGTTCGCCATCCTGAAGCCCAACCGGCGTCGGGGCTCTCGGTTCTTTCCAACGTATAACTGTTTCATTTTGTTTTTAAGCAGTATTTACGTTGTTTCGTGCGTATTCAGTAACTACGGTAAGTTAGTTCCCTGTTACCTCGCCAATTATTCTTCCGTACGCTTGGTGAAACTAGCCCGTTCGTACGCATCGCGTAAGTTCCGTGGTAGCCTCCTTTATAGACCCTTTTGCTGTTTACAAACATGAACTGCCTCTTGCGTCCAAAGCAACTTCCGGTCGCTCCGTCTTTGCAAGTCTGTCGAGCTTGCCTATGTCGCCAGTGCTAGAAAGCATAAACGCTACACGCACATCAAAGTTGGAGATTCAACGAGGGCCCTCGGCTGGTCAATTTAACGTCTTGGAGGAGGCAAGTTGGTTTACAAGAGTATTCGAAAATATTTAACATATCTCGGGCTTCTCCGTTCTTTTGGCGTTCACCTGGAGAATTGGTGGTTAAACGTTTCATCGACATTTCAAGCGGCGGTGTTAGGGTGGACTTTGTTCATATTTTTTTTTTATGAACCAGAAGTTCTCTGGGACGTCAAAGACTAGAACACCTCCTGAAGGTGGCGTTTGCCATGAAAAGGGTCTATACTCTGACAATGCCTGCCCATTTTCTGGCTTCCTCATGCTTTAACGCCGTTGCGCCTGCTTCACATAATCACCACCAGGGGCGCCATCTCCTGATACAGTGAAGAGGATTATTGTTTGCTGCGCACTGCTACGTAATAGACCATATGCGAAAAGAAGCGCCATCTAGTGTATTCATGATCAATTATCAGATTTCCACCATATTGGGGGGTTCCCGTACCGATGGTTTCGCCCGAGAAACAATAGTCCCGGCAAAGTGGAAGTCGTAGAACTAAAATATCTTCACCTGCTGCAAGTCCAGTACGAACCCGTCACAAAACGTCTTCCAGAAATACCGTTCATTGACCTGGATGGCCCAGTTCACTGCTTGAGTGACGAGTCTTGCGACCTCGTTGCTGGCCATTCCTTTTCCAGAATTTTGCAGCCGTCTTTCTTTTCTTCTATGAACCGAAACTAACCAGCAACCCGTTGAATGTACAAATAAAACACCCTAATATCATGAAAACCGAGTTAAATGCAGATGCGCCTCGTCCACAACTGGAAGATGTGATAAACCCCCCAATATGGCTGCTCCTAATGGCATGATGATGATAGCTGGCAAGGACTTTTGCTTATGGCCTATAGACCGATCTCACCAGCCAGTTGGATTACGCCACCACTGCCGCAATGCATCGAGGGAACAAATTTAGTCTTTCTGCACGTGCAACAACCTCGCTGGAGCTCTGCGCTTGTAAAGCACGAAACAGCACGAGACTTCTCGTGCATTAGCATTTGCCTCCTGTGAACTAAAGTTATGGCGGTGCCACTCATGCGCCGAACGTTTGGTGAAATCGGTCTATTCCAATACTTCGGAACGCATATTTCATAGCGAGTGAGCAGCAGCATATTGTTGTAGAACATGAACGCTCGCACCGCAAAGTGCCACACCGCAAAGTGTGTTGTGCAAGACGAGGGCTCACACCGCAAAGGGTGTCGTGCAAAACGAAGGCACGCAAAAAGCAAGAAAGAAGAAGACGAGACAGTGGGTGTGTTTTCTCCTCTTTTCCCTTCCTCTCATATTCTTTTCTCCCCTTCCCCACACCCCAACAAAGTAGCCAGTCAAGGATACGCCTTGGCTTATCTCTTTGTTTTTCTCCCTTTAAGCCGAATAAAAAAAAAAAAGAAGGACTGGACGCGGAATCTGACGAAACAAAGCATTTCAATGACGTTCTGCCATAACATTATGTTGTTTCCAAAAGCGAGTACATGTAGGGGACAGTAGGTATGACCCAACACGAATTACAGGCCAAACGGAGGAGCAGGTAAACTTTCACTGTGTCGGAACAGCGAACACTGAAAGTTTGTATTGCTGAGGTCACGGACCCGGCGAAAAGCAGGTGAAGAGGAGTAGCAACGGTCAGTGTCACCTGGTGTTACAAACGATACAAAGTCCCCTATAAGCAGTGTGGAAGATGGCTACGGTGGAAAAACAATTTAGGTGATGATCCTCTGTCCGACGCGGCGACCACATTATGTTCGGCGCACCGAGCGCTTCACTCGCACGGGGATAGATGGCTTCCAAGTATCGGGTTCCTCCCAAACCGACCGCTCAGCTAGGTCCGGTTGTTACTCCCAGCGGTGGTCCCGCATTCCTTCGCTCGCCGCTTCTTGTTGTACCCACGGTGGAAGAAACACATTTAGGGGATGATTCTGTCCGACGCGGCGCATACTTTATGGTCGGCGTACCGAGCGCGCCTCCCTCGCACGGGGATAGGTGGCGCCCAAGTATACACCTTTCCAAGAAACACTCGACTCCAGGGGCAGCAAACCGCTTTCGAGCCCATTCACTGGGTTTGAGACTAGACTCTCACCGGCGTCCTTGTTAACCCTAACCGAGTGGACTGTGATTTCGATAGGCGCAGCCTGCGTAAGCGCTATTTCAAACGCTGCTGGCGGCTAAATTCTCGTCTTTTCCCGCTGTATTTTGTGTTTCATGGTGCATGTATTTTCCCGAGGTCATTGAGAAAGCATTGTACCACATTTGAAAAAAACAAAGATCAATAAAAAAACCTATAAACTATTTTTCTTGGGTACGCGCGCAACAGAACGAATGCGACTGGAATGTATAGTTCTAGTTTTTTTTTTTTTTTTTACGATAAGTTTTGACGGCGCCGCGCGATTCGCCGCATGTCAAACGACAAACCGCTTAGCTATCGAAAATAATTTACAACAGAAGATAGCCGAAAGGCATGCATTTTTCGCGCTCACAAATAACGTGTTTACCGATGGACAGGACACGGACATACAATTTAGCAAGTGTTAACATTCGAACAACATATTGTACGTACCACACGATGAAGCGTTATTCAAAATAATTTATTTGAGAAAGATCTCAAATAACACAGTCAGAGTCGACGACAATCACACCTTGACGATCGGACGGAATCCAAGTTGACTTCGTTTTGGGGAGAGCTTCCTTTTTTTCACAATAGCACCAATGCAAAGGAATGAAGACGACTGACCCACCCACGCCGGACGCGTGGCTAGTTTTGGAGGTGACTGAGGATTCTACGCGGATTATCTCTGGGAGGGGGGAGAACAATGCTCGCAAAATCGCGTCGAGGGTCGTTCGACGTCCTTCACCTCCTTCGCTTCCCGTGAATGTCGAGCAGAAAAGCTTGAATGGCAGGCACTTACCAGCCTTATTTCTCACAATGGAGGATAACACAGAAAGGGTGCGTAGTACGCATAAAAAAAAATTAAGTGAAAACTTTCAAGAGGCGCCAGAAAACGTCGATTGCAAAACCGCAAAAACGCAGGTAGAGAACCGCGCTGAGCTGGTCTTCACAGTCCAAGATGGTGGCAGAAAATCTCTAGCTGATAGAGGGCGCGAGAGTCGCTTCAGCCGAGCAACATGGCGATGGCCTAGGAGCGTTTTTTGGAAAGGTGTTATCCCTCCCAAACCGACCACTCCGGTTGTTTCTCACCGCGGTGGTCCCGCATTCCCTCGCTGAGCGCTTCTTGTTGTACCTCACCGCCGCCACACCACCACCAAGTCGCCAGAGTTCGTAAATCTGTGTTCTCTTCCTTCTTCTTCTTCTTCTGTTTTAGGCTCACCTTCGTGCACGATGGTGGTACAGAGCGCGACACTGTTAGCGCGAACAAGCGATCGCCGTTTTTTTTAGTTTTTCTTTTCGAAACCAAGGGATGTCATCCAAGTTGTTATTGCTACGGAAAGAGCTTATTTATTTCTATAATGTAAGCGATAAAATGTCGTGCTGTCTAATACTATTTAAAAGTAAAATGCGGAAATGCGCCGATGTCGTGTTCGCGCTAACAGTGTCGCGATGTGTACCTGTCTGGGGGATCGGTGGCCGAGTGGGCTAGCGCACACCAGCTCGGAGCACGTGGAGCGGAAGCTCGCGCTGCAGAACCAGGGATCCTGGGGTGCTATGTTGCGCTTTTTGGACTCCCAGGAGACTTGGAAGAGGGAAGTGAGGTCAACGACTAGAGAAACGCAGATTGGATGTTGACAGAAGAAAACAAAATCAACATCCAATCTGCATTTGCTGCGTTGTTGACGTCACTTCCCTCTCCCTAGTCTCCTGGGAGTCCAAAAAGCGCAACATAGCCCCCCTGGGTTCAATCCCCATCCCTGCCCGTTTCGATCTGGATAAGCATCGTACCGGCGTGCGGTCATGTATCACTACTGCGTGGTGCACGTTAAAGACCACAGGCTAGCGGTTGTACTGCACTGGCTAAATTGCTTATCTACAGTGGGTAACAATGTCGCCATGCTCTAGCTGGCAGACTAACCTTCTGCTGTATAAAGAACTAACGACTAATTTGACTTTTTGTTTTGGTGGCACCTGTGATTCACACAGCACCAAAGAAAAACAGGAGGCCAGCCACTGACCGCACACCACCACCACACCACCACACCGCGAAAAAGGCGAGCATGCTACGCCGCTGACACCGTGACAGCCGTGGAGGGACCACATACCTCAGCGCACTCCACGGCGGCGCGGAACTAACTACTCCTGGTTCGAGGCTAGCTCCGAACACGATCTGGTCGCTCGCTCCCCGCGGGAAATGCGGCCAAAGTCCTCACCTAAATGTGCTTCTTCCACCGTGGTCGGGGCTCACGTTTCGTAATGGCGTACTGTGCCTGTCGTAAGGCACCCGTCGCTACCTGGAACTGCGAGAGAGCTGGGCAGGTCAGCCATTCAAACAGCACCGAAAGATGCCGTGGAAGGGCATATAGGCTGATCGAGCTTTGACGATGGGGAGGCCCGAACCAAGCTGGGCTTTGAGTGCTTAGGCTTCACTGCTGAGGCTTCACTCAAACTACCATCAAGGAAGGCTTGTCTTGACAGGCCTTTTTAATGTCCTTTGCAAAAAGGGGCCTACTCCACACTTTGGAGCAGCAGATTCTTCAAAATGGGCTTCAGTCACTTTCTATGGTTCCGGGTGTTGCTTGGGGTCTCGGGAAATGACAGTACCGGGCCTAAGCACCTGCGAGTCCGCATAAAGGCAGGTTCTCACATGCAGCGAAGCGCTGATGTAGCGCTTCTCACGTGTCATCAGCTACTTATCGTCTGCCATGAGCAACAGTTTTGACGGTGCGATACAAAGCTGGTGAACGCTCCTGTCAGCACGCGCTTAGCGCGAGGTAAGCGCTATGCCTGTAGCGCTCCGCTGCATGTCTGAACAGGCCTTAAAACGCGACAAAAATCGCGGTAAAAAGAAAAACAAAGAAATTGCCTAAATGCGACCCACAGCTACCAAGTCAAATGCCCAAAATCGCACCAAGAATGGAATCACAGCAAGAACGCGCACGAGAGACGCTTAGTCACTTTGTTCACGTTTTTTTCTTTTACATTGGGAAGCAACGCACCCTCGTGGAGGTAGGTGGCAACTGGCGATTTGGCAGGCATTATCAGTATACAGGAGGCTATTTCTCGGTGCGTCACGAAAACTTCGAGATTTTCAGTTTTAGCTAATTTCTTCTGTTTTTTGAGCGGGGCACAACGACACGTTTTATTTTGTAGCTGACGAACTTTCGGTAGAATTTTCAGATTAGCCAGCGAAGACTGGATGTCACTGCTTGGAGAATGCCATCGTCACACAATATACTCTAAAATTAACCTGTGTTTGAAAGTTTACGTTAGAATGTAAAATAAGCTAAAGCCGTTTGTGTGAAATGTTCGTTTTAGAGAACTTCATTTAATATTTAATGTAATTTCTTATTATACCTACGAGGGGAACGCAATACAAATTTTGACAATTAACTTTTGTTTCCCGGTAGATAACACCCATTTAGCGGTCGGTAGCTACGTCGACCTTTTCGTTCCTCTAGAGACGAATGCACTCGTTCAAGAGGCGTGGCAGCATTTCATTTTCGCTTTTGAATGACTAGGCTGAAGAAAAATTATTAGACCTATTCGTAACTTTCACGACCTATAGGGGGCGCGCTGGCGCCTATCAAAATGGCTGTCATCTGGATGATCGTCGTAGAACAGCAGTACAAGGCGCGGTCTGTGACGCGTGAGTAATTCTAGTTTTGCTTTATACGAGCAGTATTAGAGCCTAACTTTACTTTTTCACCCTAGAAACGTGTAGGCAAGCACCTTTATTGTGAAGCCGATCATCCAGGAGCTAGGGTGCGCGATTCTCGCACCGCGGTACCACCATCGCTGAAAGTTGCGAATTCAGACAGTCTGCGCCTCGCCACTGATCCAAGTCAAGCATAGTGTTCCGTGTCGCAGTGCAGACCGTGTTTTATGGTCCTGTCTTATTTTCAGCCTAATCATTCGCCGATGTCCCCGGATCGCTGGGACTATATAGCTCTTCCAAATGCTTTGCCGGAAAGTATACGCTCCAGGTTTCTTAGGGTTGTATAAAGGGTGCCAGAAATGAGCTTCTATCACACCTCCATATCGAGTCGTAGAAACTGTCGACCTACTGAGCAAGTCCGAGGAGTATCCGAAGGTCTCGGACGTTGACGTCCACCGTGACCGCCTGGCCGAAGCCCATGACGCGGACGAGTCCCACGAAGCTGGAGTTGAGGGGCCCAGCGCCCAAGTCCGCCTTGATGTCGATGCTGCATTCCCCGACCTCGAAGCGGCAGTTGCCCGTTCTGGTCAGGCTGGGCAAGCCCTCCAGGATGCCGCGGTAGAGGCTAACCTGCGCGGAGATCTTCGCGATGACGTTGGACTTGAAGGTGTGGACGATGTTCGGCAAGGACACCTTGTCGATGGCCCTGGACTTGGCTACAGACGAGAGGACCTTGTCGAAGAGCGTGTTGGTGAAAGTGTTCAAGAGCTTCTCCTGGACCTCGGAAGTGGTAACTTTAGAAAAAAGAAAAAAAAAGTAAGATTGATAAAGGAAACGAGTCAAAATCTCAGCCGAGAAAGTCTCATTACTAAAGCCACGCCACAGAGCTAATACGACACAAGACAGTCTACAGAGACTGAGGCCTGTCTGTCTCTTCCTTGTATGACAGTACTGTCTGCAGGCATAGATCTTGTAAGCATGTAGGAAGAAAACATTCTCTGAACATTCTTGAGGCATGTCGCAGATAATTTCTGTCATGTCTGCGGAGAACTCCGTGTTTTTTGTATCATGTATGAACAGTGTGAACCCCAGGCTTTAGGTCAGCATGGAGGGAACACGTGAAAAGGAAGCTCCCCGTGCCTTCTGAATCTCGGGCACCAAGTCCAGAAAAAAAAAAAAAAAAATCAACTCCGGATGAAGTGCAACTGTGTGCATATGTTCTTTATAAATAAATTAAGATAAACAGAAAACAGAGAAATTTTTTTTAGAACCCAGAGGGGTGATTATCTATGAATGCGATAGCATTTATCGTTGCACACACGAACCTAGGTGTTCGGTCTCGACGACCAGGAACTGGAGCACATTTATTTTATTTTTCCGCTAAATGTAGCGGGGAAACTGAATTGGTGCATGGGTCACGTGACGTCAATTTTTCCGCTAAATTTAGCGGGGAAACTGAATTGGTGCATATGTCGCGTGATGACAATTTTTACGCAAAATTTAGCGGAAACGTTTACCGCCAAATTTAGCCAGGGGAGTATTTGAGGCCAGGTACCAGATAGACAGAAATCTGGGATGAGTAGCTTATTAAAAGAGGGGGTTGGAATTAAAGAGAGATGATAGTAATGCAGAGATCTGAAAAGAAAAAGGCGCAGGAAACCCCAACTAATGACTTGAAGCGCCACAGCCAATTTGCAAGGAGTTCCAAGGACGTTTGGTAGGGTGTACCAGAATGGAGAGGTGCGCTGTCGGGCAGCCGTGGGTGTCTCGGGATGTGCAAGAACGGCGTTGAGGGCGCTGTGGGGCAGAGAGCGTTGGAGCCCCTCTATCCTGGGGCTTGAGAGCGCGGCCAACCGACGGCTGACAGAGGCCTGACGGTCGCAGCAGAGATGTGTTATTCGGCGTGAAAATTGTCGTATTTTTCGTTTGTTTCTGTGTCCTCGGTTGTGAGAAATAATAAGTTACATCCTATCCTACACTCTCGTGAGAAAACCTGACTTGTGCGAGCGGCAGAAGCTTATATTCAAAGCGCAAATGCCGTTTGGAACAGGTCAGTTACTTACATATCCTCGCGTCTTTAATTTTTTTTTTTCATTTTGTTGTTATAGAAAAATAACTGTGCGCCTCACCTTACATGCCAGCATCAAAAAAGCGAAGTTTGAGTATGATGTGATACGCCATGCTTTCCCCTCCACTTTAGTTTCAAAGCACTTTATATATATATATATATATATATATATATATATATATATATATATATATATATATATATATATATATATATATATATATATATATATATATATAAAGTGCTTTGAGTTTGCAGCAGTTTTTTTTTAAAGGAAAACTGAAACGGTTGTGTGTTTGAGAAGAATTACAAACATTGTCTTAATTTTGCCACCAGGATCATGTATATCGAGATTATTCTTCAATTTGTTGCACGATGGCTGCGGAAATTAATTTTCAAAGTACCGCTGAAGCCCCTGCTTGCCGAGGCGTGACATCATATTAGGAGTTTTCGGAATCGCCGCTCTCGCGCATCTCCTGCGCCTGTCAAAGCTATGCACGCGCACTCTTGCTATTTTCAAAAAAGGTCAGAAAGAGACGTCACGACTGGTGTCAGTGCGGGGAAATGTATCTGGCATGCTTGCAATTGCACGCGCTGCCCACACGAGCGACACGCGCTTGGTGGCCCAAAGATCCTATACTCTGTTTCACCTTATGATGTACCGCAGGAAACGCTACAAGCGCGAGCTCCTTGCTCTGGGGCACATCCCGGCGGCACAAGCTCAAAGGTCGTATTTTTTTTTATTATCTAAAACGATGCAACTTGTAGCCATAGACACGCAAAAAAAAACGCATCGCGGAAAAAAATTTTCCCGCACGCGCGCACGCCTTTTTAGTTTTGGCATTTGTATTTCCCGCGCTCACCTCCTCGCTTCTTTTGATCGGTGACGTCAAAAATCAGGAAATTTAGAAGCTTTGTAGGTGACATTTCTATAACATTTAATAACGGCAATCGTAAAACATGTTTTTTAACGCGATTGCGAACGCACTACGGCCCCTCTTTTTGAAATACCAAAATTCAGAGTTCGGTGTGATGCTGCTTCCTAGATTTGTACCCTCCCTCGGAAAACTTGGCAGCGCCCGTTGGCGAGTCGGAGAAAAACCGGTTTTTTCCCGCCGGCGCCTTTCTATCCCTCACCTCCTCCTCGGTTGGGGTCGCCGTGACAACGGTGGAGGTCCGAAAGAAAGTCGAGTCGCAGGAGACCGCAAAATTTAACTCACTGCACTGGCGCGGATCGCGCGGGAACTTCAAATTCGGCATTTGGAAATTGTTTTTTTAATTCACAAATACTGAATTTTAAAGTTTCAAATTTTGAGGGTAATGTCCCGGCATCGTTTTCAATCGTTTCGGATAATAAAAAAAAAATATGATTTTCACGTGTCAGTGCCCCTTTAAGAACAGCTGCCATCGCTATGAGCTCGCGCTTCTAGCCTTCGCTGCGGTACAACATAAGGTGAAACGAAGTATAGTATGACGTCTCGACTGGTCGGATGCTTTTCGTGTTTTCTCGCATTTAGTTACATATTCGGGGGAAACGAACGTGATATTCAGATTCACGGAATCAAAATACGCCACAATTCACTTCAAGAAGTGTTTCATGAACTCCCTTTAAATACCTAGTTTTTGTTCTGGTGCCAATGCTTATTTTTAAGGCGAAAGCCTTACTTGTCCCATTACGCGAAAACGCGGCGGCGTTGTGCCCGAAAAATGGTCACACTAATACGTCATCAAGCACACGCCTCAAAAATAAAACACAAAGAAAAGCACAGCAACGCGGATGCCTCGTCATGGAAGCCGTCGTGCAGCCGACGGGGTTTACCGCGTCTGCGCAGTAGGGGAGCATGGCGTCACCACCGCAGCGCCGTGTGAAAACGGAAGACGTGGCACGCTGCTTGTAGAAATGCGCTACGTGTAGGAATGTTTCCGCATTCCTATACTTAAACAATCTTAAGTGTCTCTGCCATTTTTGTTTTGTGGCATGGAATAGCAAAGCCTAGTTTTGTTGATTTCTGCAATCTCGGCCAAAGCTCATAGACCAGGATATGCCTGAATTGATTTTATCTAGTGAGCATGCATCATATAAGAAAAAACGCCAAGACTGGCAAGATAAATAAAGCAGCTCCAATTGCTGTCTTTTTCCCGCTTGGAGGAATTTGTTTTCTCTGGCATGCCACAGACGTCACACAATTTTCTTGTATTTTTTCTCTGCATCAGTTTTGTTTTGTTTTTCATCAGAGAGATATGCAATCGCGTGACGCAGCATTTTCTTTTTAATGAGGCGATCTTATTTTGCGTACAGAGAGGCGTCGCGCGGCGTCCGGAACAAGGAGCGTTTCTAATAATAATTGGGGTTGTGTGGATATTTAGACAGCGTGTAGTTGGTCAGCCATTTCAAAGTTGCGACGGGTCACTCGCTGTACATGAGCAATTTAGCCAGTGCAGTACAACCGATAGCTTGGGGTCTTTAACGTGCATCACGCAGTAGTGATACACGACCGCACACCGGTGCGATGCTCATCCAGATCGAAACGGGCAGGGGTGGGGATTGAACCCAGGATCCCTGGGTTCTGCAGCGCGAGCTTTCCCTCCACGTGCTCCGAGCTAGCCCACTCGGCGACCGATCCCCCAAGTAGTGTTTCTCTTTGCACGTGTTGTGACCCACGTCGCACTCCGGCACAAAGCACTACCACTGTGTATTTTTCTTCGCAGTATTTGACATTGCGGTGAGTCCCTTGTCTCTTCGGCAGAGCTATCAGTCACACAATATTGTATCGCTTCACACACAACGGGAAAAAAAGAAGAAATAGTCACACCAACACGCCCCAAGCCAGCTTCGCTAAACGCTGCCCGACCGGCCTCATGGCCCCGCTATTGGGTGCCTACATGTCTGTCTGTCTCAGGGTGAAGACATCCATTGTTGCACTGAATGTGTCAGCGCGCGACGCTCTGGCGCACTCGGTGCCTGACTTGGGCGGTAAAATGGCGTCTATGCATTAGCCAAAGCTACGCGCTCGAGCGGAGTGACACCGGATAGCGTGCACTTCAAAATGCATTAAGAAACTATTGGGAGGAAAAATGGCTGAGATGTCACCACTCAAGCAAAAGCGCGCGTGTGTATGAAATTTGAACGCACTCTACCCCGCTATGACTGGCAGCGCCACCCAACGCTCCTGCGGCAGAATTTGGCCACTCGACACCTCGCTCTTATCGCTTTTATGGAGTGGCCGACGCGGTCGGCACACCTCCCAGTTTTAGTACATCCTAACGGAGGTACCAAGGTGTGACAATCACCTATACCCTTTTTTGTTCTCTTCGAAATACCAACCACTATTGAGCTGAGCGCTCCATTACTTTGATATTATATAAAAGTGAACTATCTCTCATAAAGTTTGAAATAAAAATTACTGTAAGTACCTAATGTCTACCAGGTACAGAGCGCGACGCAGTCAGTTAGACGACCAGGAAATTGTCGATCTATTTCCTATCAGTTTGTTGCAATCGAGGGGTTGTTATAAAACGTATACCACCGTCGGTCAATAGAGCCAGTCCGGGAAAAACAGTAATATTATAAATTTGGTAATTATCAACACCCATAACCAGTGTTGTAGGCATTACCGAAAAAAAGTAACGAAATACATTACTCGTTACTTGCGGATAAAAGGAACCCGTTACTGTCCTACGTTAACTCACAATAGAGAGTTTTAAAGAACCGTTTTTGCACATCCGATACGGTACGATACGCCGTCCGGTACGAACTGTGCATGCGCTACAGCAGAAGAGACTCACATGCGCTGTTGGAACCAGACGGCCCATCGTACTGTATCGGACGTGCAAAAACGGTTCCCTAAAGCTCCCTAATAAAAGGAACGCGTTCCCATTACCATTACCTATAAAAAGTAGCGCGCGTTACTTTTGCGTTACCTTTTACTAATTAATTAGCACGTTTTACTGTTTTGACGTTACATGTATGTATAACCGCCTTATTTTAAAAAAAAATCATTATGTTTATGCACAAATTGAACACTCTAATAATCCGCGTTCCGCCACTGCTAGCTTTGCGCCTGCTGCACGAGGGGTAACTTTGGTGCGCCCCCGAGTTTCCCACGAGCTTCAAGTCGTTCTAAAAAGAGTTGATTAAGTGGTTTTCGATGACGATCAGTAAGTCTCTGATTGGAACCATTTGTCTATTTTCACTAATTGAAAAGTGAATTAACGAATTTTAATTAGTTAGCCGACTTTAATAATTAATTTTAGCCGGTCCGGTCTAATTTCGATATAGAATCCTGTAGCATGTGTGATATTAAGAGACATTTTCTATCAAAGTAATTATGTGATTACACTGACTCCCTCGTAGGTGTTTTTTTTTTTTTTTTTGTTTGCTCCTTGCTTTGATATTAGGAGATATGTTTCTATCAAAGTAATTATATCATTACACTGATTCCCTTGAAGGTGTTTTCTGTTTGCTCTTTGCCTTTATTGTTTTTTTTTCCTTTATATAATTTCTTGTGTGTGCTTATGCAACCGCTGTGTACCTGTGGGGGGCTGAAGACCAGTCAAGCTGCTTAGACAGCTTTTTTCCTCAGCTCCCACCATATTTATATGGTAAATAAAGCTATTATTATTATTATTATTATTATTATTATTATTATTATTATTATTATTATTATTATTATTATTATATTATTAGTACTTATTGCAAAGATTAGCCACCCACACAACGTCCCACTGGCCGTATACACCAACTCATGTTTACAAACAAACCGGAGCGCCCGGAGCGCCCCTAGCGGACGCCACCGGCGCCGCGCATGCGCGATGGGGGTGTGGGCAAGAAACTTGCCGTCGCCCATAAACACACCATTGAAATGCGATGTTGTCGGCGTCAGTGTGAGTCCCCCTGCCCTTTTTCGCGTTCGAATTGTTGGTTCTACGTCTTCCAGGCGATGTCTGACTATCTTGAGCGGCGTCAGCGAAATTACCGAGGCTCGTTACACCGCAAAACTTCGCGTGAATAATGTGACATGTGGCGAATCATTCCGCGTGGACGCCGCAGAATGTACGCTAAAGCCTGATTCGCATGATGAGATTTCTCGGAATTTTCAGTCGCGACGCCGCTCGGGCTGCAAAAGCGTGAACCGTAGCTGAGATGGTCGACGTCGATACTGAAAATCGCAAGCAGAATCGGACCAACTGAATTAGGCATAACAAGTCGGTGAGGGTCACTGGTAACAATGATCAACATCTCCTTGTATCTACTGTTTTCATCGAGCCTGCTTACCAACCAGGGTGTTACCAACCTTCAAATTTAAGTCTTTTGAGGCCTGCACTTCTTATCGCAAGTACCGGGCCAACATTTGGTCTACGGACCGGCGTCGTCTAAGAGAGCAGACGACAAGCAGAAACGTTTGAAAGAGCAGACGACAGTTCGAACAATCAGGCGGCCGTTTGAACTTGAAGACGCACTGAACGTAGTCCGCAGATGGTCCGCACAACTTGACGGTTTTCTGGCGTTCATGTTGGAACAAAACAAATAAATCTAATGACCACAAGTATCCGTGAATTCAACCCAAAGTGCTTCCCGCCCAAGCAATCGTTGTCCGACGGCGTCTGCTTTTTCCTTTTCACGGCACATATCCAGATTCTCGGACGAACCGAGCACGTGAAAACTGAGCTTCAAACCTTTCTCGACACTTTTGGTACGGCCCCAGGCGCGGCGTTTTGACGAGAAGGCAGGTTTTTGTCTGGTTCCTTTCAAAACAACGCAGGAATACACGTCTGGCATGGGGACTTCTGCCCACAGCTCCAGACCGGAAGTGCGACCGACGCGCCACCACCGCGCCGTGACGTCACAGAGATGAGTTCGTGTATAACTCACCTGCACAAACCATATCAGTGCATCTTTTACGGATTTTTTGTAATAAATCTGTTCGAATTAAAATGGAACACTAGGGCCTCTAAGCTCGTCAAACACAAAAGTTGTGGCCGAAGTTGACGGAGCGCAACGATTGGCCTATCACGACAATGATTTCGCGCTTTTTTTTTGTTTTTTTGCCGCCGTCCAATCGCCGCGCTCCGTGAACTTTCGGCTCCAACTTTGTATTTGACGAGTTTATTGCCCCAGGTATATTGGTCCTTCGAAGCCACCAGGCAAGTGTTTTTTAAACATACGTTACAGGTGATGGTTTACTCTATTTTACTTAATCCGTGCTACTGATACTGGAATGTTAGAAGTGTAAGTTCTTAAGCGTCTAAGCTGCTTTAATATAAGAGCTTGCACGCGGGGCCTGGGTTACCAGGAATTTGACCTGGTACTCGTAACTTCCGCTGCGGTTGAGCATAAGATAGAATTAACACTAGGTATTGACTGACTACCATTGCCTGAAGAAAAGCCCTTAGTTTTCTCAACCTCCAGCGCTACCCCGCTGATGTTTTTTCTAAATATATTACCTAGTGCTTGCAGTAAACCAAAAATCTTTTTTTTTTTAACTTTTTGAGTAAGTATTCTTACCAGTTCTTGCAGGTATTAATGTCTTGAGCGATGACAGCGCTGCAAAGAGCGTAGAAAACTGCGAGAACCTTCCACATGGCCCCTGTTTAAAATTCTTCGGAGTGTGTTAGGGTTCTTGCACCTGCAAGGGCGTGTATGGGATCAGGTCAGAACGAAGGGTCTTTGATGAGTTTCCTTTAACAGAATGTGGAATACAACATAACTTCACAACTTTAGACTCGCGTAACTTGCGGAGATACGTTTTCTGTACAGAGAGCTTCCGATTTCTTCATAAATGTACGAAAAATGAATGCACAAATTGCTATACGTATTATTTACAACGGATGAAACCTCAAACAAATGGCACTCCAGATGTTCGATCGTCCCAGTTAATAAATCGATAACTGCATCTCTCAGCAGCGCGTGCGTTTAAACAACGTTATGGAAAGCGGTCAACGAGACAGTGGCACCGCAGTGCAGCTCCCAGCAGAGTCATTTTGCATGCACATCGTTTGCACTACGGACAGCAGGAACAGTGTCAGTCGTAATTTGTAATCAATGTCAGCTTACCCGGGTGTCACGCACAACACTTTGGGGCCACAGTCGGCGCTAACTTTATTTATACTAGAGAGGTGGAAACCCCATTGAACACAGCCGCGATAAGATCACTCCCAGACTCGGTCCACAAGCGAGATAAAAGTAATCTGAGAAAGTAAGGTGCGAAAAATACTTGAGATATAGATTTTATCAATCACCGACAACGATGGATGTCGGATCATTGTATGTTACCGGACCATTGTCTAACACAGGAGGGTGTTTCCAGATCAGAACATGCAGTAGTGCAGAAATGGCCAAAATTACTTTCAATATTGTAATGAAATTACGTAACAAATAACTTTTCTAAAACAGCGAAAATATAATTAAATTACATTACAAATTACAGCTCACATTACAGTACAATTACTTTCCGAAAGCTATGAAATTACTTTGACATCCCTTTTTAATACCTCGAGGCAGTAATTCGTGCTTATTTTATTTACAGTATATAAGCCAGAAGTCCGATCTTCCTATTTACACCGTAACATAACTCATGCGCCCCAACGTGAACCAGACTGAAAAGCCATTCCGCTGGCGCCCACGACGGAAGTGTTAACCATGAGGTATAGCTTCTTCTTTTGATGTGACTACGAGACAGACGACTCACGATTTCGCTGTACGTTCAACGGTGAAGGTTCAGAATTAAAGTAAATTGTGATATGATTCCTTTTTTTTTATTATTATGACGAAGTTATATTCTGTGTCAGAAACTCAAGCCGAGCCATGGGAGCTTGTTTTCGTGAAAAGTCCTCATGTGAAACGTTTCCCTTCCGACTCGGACGTCTTATCATCATTTTCTCCCAAGTGCACTAGCTTACGCATTCCCGCGCGTTCTTCTAAAGGTGTCTTGTTCCAAGACACCCGAAGAGCCCTAGTTATTCCGTGTTAGCTGGACAAGGGGGCTGGATATTTGCTGGGCCACGGCCGCTCGATTCCGAGGGGCCATGTCTGGGCAGAAGCGTCGCTAGTTGAAAAAGGGGATAGCGCGAGCTCCCTGAAATGTGTACTTTTCCAAATTAGGAGTGAAAATATCTGCTCGCTTGCTTATCCTCGACTAAACTCCCCAAGAAAAGGCAGAGAGGCGTACCGCGAGCGGCATCTGCTTTGCTCGCGTCCCGTCTTTTCCGACTAAAACAAGTAACTTTACTTGCCACACTAAGTACGAAACGTTCTGGGGCCTTTGGCAATGCATTCGGGATTAACTACTTATTCCGGTCGCTTACGGTTTGACCTTGCTTGACGAAAGGGCAAGAAGGCTGGGGACCTGGGTGTGCTGCGCTTTCAGGTTTTAAGATGTGTTGACCTTACTGGTGATGTGCCCTTCTCTCTGTCGCCTATACGCCGTTTCCACCTCTAAGTTGATAGTGCGGTGGCAGCTACGTTCTCGTTCCACCAGTCAAACAACTATCTTTCGCCACGTAACACGCTCTCGGTCCTACCCACGCGCAGAGAGCGGGTCAATTGATGAAAGAAAGGTGGTTCATTGGTTCCGGTGCGCTCGCAGCTCCCACCGCTCTGTCGAAGACGAAGCAACTGTCGTGATGACTTGGCTCCGTGAATCTGTCTTGTCTGGAATTCGCGAGACGTGGTCTTCTAGCGATGTATTCACACGAAAGTTTTTAACGGGATAGCATTAAGGAACTCGTGTCGCAGAAAAGCCGATGTGGTTAGCGTGACGGGAAAATCCTGATTGGTCGATAGGGTCATTACGTCACACTCACATGACCTTGAGCGGAAATGCCAAATAACAACCCACAACAGTCACGTAAAACGTGACGTCACGCGTGGAAGGAAAGTGATTTAAAACATGACATGTAATGCGAATTAAAGGTTGCCGAATGTCATAAATGATTTCACTTTATAAAGTAATTAATTTGCCTCGAGAGAAATATTGAAGAATTTTCGGCGGGAGTCGAACCCACGACCCTTCGGTTGCGAGCCAGACCAATACCACCTAGATAAGCAGAAGGCCTCCGCACCGTCATCACAGTCAGATCGATCGAAGTCTGAGATTAGGCACGAGTGCTGCGTCAGTGTTCGGCCGGGGCTCGTGTCCAATCAGCGCGTCGAAGGTGGGACTCGGGCCCAATAGCCGAGTTAGTGCGATCTGACTCTGATGAGGTTTTATGAAGGGAGAGGAGGCGATGCAGATGCTTTGATTATTCTGGGTGGTGTTGGCCAGACACGCTACTGACCGGGCCAGGCGAGGCACGCTTGCGCGGCGAATGACAAGGCGATGTGAATGGATCCCGATAACGCTGTCGCGTTCCATTCTTAAAGGCGAAGTTTAAGCGTACACCAAGTTTTGTCCATCTGCCTCGTTTTTCGAGTCCGCCTGTTTGCGTCTGTCGTGTTCCTTGTACGAGGCTTTGCGCTAAGATGGCCCGTGGCTTATTGACTCTGATGTATTTTTCAGGATAATTTATTAAGCAAACTAATTTTCTTCTTTTTTCCAAGCTCGCAAACAAACCGTCTCATTTAGGACGAAAGTAATTTCAAAAGTAATGAATCATTTTCTCAAAATTACTGGTTGTTTTTCACTAGCTGCCACCGAGCCCTTCAATCGACTATGAAAACTGTCCACTTAATTTAGTTTCTTTTATTATTTACAAGATGCTGTCGGATAATTATGCGGCCCAACAAGGAGTGAACAGGGTAGCATATAAAACAATGAAAGTCCTGAGTTATACTGTGCAACAGAACGAGAAAAAGGGGGAAACAGATGAGAAAATACAGAATACACAAGCTTTACATCCAAAAGGTTCACTCAGTTAATTGAAGTATGTTGTCCAAAGTAATTATTTCAGAAGGCAGGTTGTTCCATTCTGTTACATTTCAAGGAGAGCATTTAAAGCGTTTGTATAAGTAAATCTAGGAGTTATTTACGAGGTGATTATGTCGAGTCGATGATGGATGACGGTAGCATGAAGAGTTCGAGCAATGCGCTGTAAGCCAAAGTTCATAAATAACTGTTTATCAAGCTAGCTTCCTTTGAGTTTCTAGAGCTATAGTGTTGTTAGCTCTAATAGGTAGGGGAATCACAACAGCAGTAACATTCATATATGAAATGAACTGCAAGCCTCTGAATTTGGTAAGCATGTTTATATATTTTCTCATCCAAGAATCCCGTGCAATATAGTCATACTACAGCTGTGACCTTAAATATGATGCTTATAAAAAAACAAAAAAAACTACTGATTG
This sequence comes from Ixodes persulcatus, assembly GCA_013358835.2. Classification (NCBI taxonomy): domain Eukaryota; kingdom Metazoa; phylum Arthropoda; class Arachnida; order Ixodida; family Ixodidae; genus Ixodes; species Ixodes persulcatus. The sequence goes on from JABSTQ010000597.1 coordinate 27,651, forward strand.
TTCGCTTTAACAAAAACCAAAAACTCTGAAGAAAAAAAAAAAGGTAGCTTGTTGCTTTGCAACATATGATATTTTTTTGTTAGGCAAGTCAAGGAGAACCCCACCATAATTTTTCCGGCAAAAATGGCTGCCAGCTCTTAGGTTTTTAAGATGTCATAAAAGCCCACAAGCTAGTAGCTGCAAGTAAGGGCTGCATTAGCCATAGAAGCCCCGTTTTAGTGCATAGGTGCTTTTTAGGTGACCTCGAAGAAGGTTATGCGCAAACATTATTTGCAAATTCTGTGCGATTTTCTTATGCGGGTGACAGCGACTACCCACTAGAACTCTGGCTGCTCACAACTATCCCTGGAAACCCCTCGGGTCACACAGCCGAGGCCGAACTGAACAAGAAGCACCGTTCAACACGCTCGGTTGTTGAGCGGTGCATGCATGCGCAGGAACGGGTTCCGGTGTTGGCAAAGATACCGGACCCTGCACCACGATCCACAGAGAGCGTGCAACATTGCAACGGCATGTGCTATTTTACACAACGTGTGCTTATATAGCACCATCCCGGAGACTGCCCCTGAGCCACTTGTGTCGGAGGAGTCAGACTCCGAAGGCGATGATGGCGGTTCTGACAGCAGCGACTCCAACATGAACACTAGAAGCCTCAGGGAAAGAGGACTAGCAATGCGGCGTTACAAAATCCGAGAGGGGGCTGCCTCCACTCAGTGGCGTAGCCAAAATTTTATTTCGGGAGGGGTTCAACGGCATCCCCCCCCCCCCCCTCAATGACCCAGGGTGAGCTCGCCGACACGGACGCTCAGGCAAAGATTAGGGAGGCGCTGTTAAGATAAAACGGGTAAAGCTGCATTGCCCTTTTTCAAAACGGAGCAGGCTTCATTTACAGGAATACGGGCGTGGTGGCTCACTGTTCTATTGTCGTCGTAATTGCGGCGCACCAACTTTAAAAGCTTCCTCACAGCACACAACTCCCTCCGCTTTTCGAGGTAGCACTGCAATACCAATTTGTGAAGGGCAGACAAAACACAAAGATAGCTATACTTTCACAAAAAAAAAATTTAACAGCAAAAAAAAAATCTTGACACTGAAAAATTGGAGAAACCGACCACGCACAGACACTAGGGGCCCATATTTAGGGCGAAGGTAATTCTGAACCATCACCAAACCCAGTCTTGTACACGTTACTAAAAAAAAGTAATCGATTACAATTACTTTTACTCTTGGCTAAAAAGTATTCGATTAGATTACTTGATTACTCGACGGCAAAAGTAATTGGGCATTACTTAAAAAAGTAACCGTTACTTTTCCGATTACTTTATTGTGTGAAGACACATCTTTAGCGCTCATAACAATGAACTACTTCCAACCTATATTTCACATTTGCACAAGTATTGAAGAAGAAAAACTGGTTCCCTCTTCGTGGTCGTTGCACCTTCACAATGCGGACACAAGCATAGAATTCGTTTGAAGAAGTTTAATGATTTGGGTGTTCGCCAGTGTGTGTGTGGGGTGGGGGGGGGGGGGAAGCGGAGGGGGTTCTAGATCTTGTTAAGCTTGAGCAAGGGTTGTCGCTCAAAGTTTGCGTCGCTCATTTTATTATTCACACGTGGATGAGCTCGCATGTTATACAAAAGAGCAGCAGCTCCAGGATTTGAAACGGATCAAGTGTAGTATTCATTAGCGGAAGAGATCGCCCCGACCACTTCTCAACTCGAAAGATTGCTTGTCACAAAGACCACGTAGGGGAAATGGGGAAATATTTCAACTGGCTTTGTTATATTTTGCATCCGCTTTAGGCATTCTTCGGTTCTGGTTCTCCTACGGGCTGCGAGTAGGTACCCTAAGCAGGATTTTTTTAATGTTTTTTTATTTCTGTGTGTGTGCGCGTGAGGGGGCTAGTTTGAACGAAGGACTTACGAAGCTACATTCTGCTCCCTCAAACTTCGCCCTGAATGGCCTTTGTCACGCACTGTGGCTTGCCTGGGGCTTCCCACTCCCAGTCCCAGCTCAAAAAAAAAGAAACGTACTTTCCACAGAAACTGTACATAGAAAGGGATTGACCTCGTTTCCTACAGCTCCGCAAAAATCTTTCTTTTTTCCGTTCGAAAAAAAAAAAGCAAATTTTATTTTTGTCATTTCAGAAAAAAAGGCGTGTGTGCCGGGGGGGGGGGGGGGGGGGGTCCCGTGGAAAAATAGTAACGGTTACAACTTACAAGTAATTTTATTACTTCAAAAAGTAATCAGATTACTCTTTTGATTACTGCCTAATAAAAGTAATCAACTGATTACAAAATTACTCCAAAAAGTAATCGATTACAAGTAATTTGATTACTTGTAATGCGTACGGTACAAGTCTGACCAAACCAAAATCTATTATCTATTAAAGGTTTAACAAATTCGTGCTACAGAACCAGATGCCGAAGGAAAGAAAGTGTTATCTTTGCTAGGCCGTTTTATCTTGCAGCGTGTCCAAAGGCAGCAGCAGCATATCCTCGGGGTCATGATAAGTCATCAGTCCAAACTCGGAGAAATGACATGACGCACCGCAAAGAAACTACACGCCGAACGTGGAAAGGAACTTGACTAGCTTTGCGCCTATGCGTAGTAAGAATATGAAGGCTTGTCTCTTCGGAGTTTCTGATGTTCCGTGCAACGAAGAGATTAATCAAATAAAGAAATTGCATCGGATGCCCTCGACATACAAAGCAGAAAGCAAGACAGACTTCATCGCATCCGTTAGCGACGATTTTCGCAAAGTGAGGGAAACTTCGCCAAAAAATAGGGAAATTTTAGGCGTCCAATGCAAGAGGGAGAAACGTGAAGCGCCCGTCACGTCTGCGGTATACAGGCGGTCGCCCTCTGTCTGGAGGCCCTATTTCAGAACGTCCGTCGTCTCCTCAAGATCCTAGCGACTGTGCCCGTAACAACTGCGGAGGCTGAGCGCTCGTTCTCTTCACAACGACGGTTGAAAACATACCTGAGAGCGTCCACTTACAGTGAGCGACTGCTCGGTCTATACTTCGTTTCAGCTTAAGTTCAGACGCAGCCGATGCTACAGGCGCGAGCATGTGGCCCTGAACAGTGCTTGCACTGCACGAGCGCGCGTGCTTGGCAGGGACGCTGAAAGCCCGGAGCTCGCGCCTGTAGCATCGGCTGCGTCTGGACCTAAGCTGAAACGAAGTATAGCGCTTTTGAATGTTCACCGCGACATTAAAGTTCAAGCGGAGGACGTCCGGGATTACCGCTCATTCACACTGGAAGCGGATCCGCGTTCGCAAAGCGGTTGCGAAAGCGGTTGTATAAAGATCCAGTACAATTGCACGCGCACTTGATGTCATCGAGTGCGCGTGCAATTGCACTGGATCTTTATACAATCGCGTTCAGAACCGTTTTGCGAACGCGGATCCGCTTCCAGTGTGAATGAGCGGTTAGAGTGCCTCAATGGCTTTCTGTTTAGGGTGATGCAATCGTTTGTACGACCTGATGCCAACAGCACGCGCTCACAGGGAAAATACAAAGAAATCGCCGGAACAAAATGTTGCCGTAGCAGAGTCAGCGCCACGAGCGCGTGCAGGGACACACTCTTTCACGTACTTCAGAACAAAAAATAAAAATAAGCAGTGATAGAGTGCAGGCGACAATCAACACAACGAAATCAAGATTTCGTTGTGTTCGTCCGTTTTTTTTATCGTTCCCCATCTCAGAGTTTACAAGATGTCGAAAAATAAGCGTTCGAAACAAAATGGCCAGATGTCATCACCCCAAGCAAAAGCGCAGATGAAGGCACCCTATCCGGGATATTTTTTTCCGTGAACGCAGGCGGCTGCGTTTTAATATGTAGGCGCTAGGCATAAATGGGATGATAACGAGAACCTGTAAATTGCTTTCTAATATAAGTAGTCACAGTTACCTTTTCATTCGCGTTCATTTGTAGTCAAAAGCACGTAATTCTGATCACAAAAGGTGTGCGTGAGCGCAGCGAAACCCGTTCCTTACAGTGCAATTGTTTTTTTTTACAATTCATTTATTATTCCATACATCACTGACATTGTTTTATATTCTCATCATGTGTTCGTTTTATTATGTTCACTTTGGTTTGATTTAACTATGTATTTCAGTGAGGATAGTCTGTTATACTTTGTCTTAAAATTGCCATTCTTCACCCACAAATTTTTCGAAATATCCGTTCTCTATGTATCTGAGATCAAGTACCGCATCCCATCAAATAAACGTGAATTAAGCTATATTGCATATTTTATTAATTTGAGCATTTTCTACTCCACAAACAATTTTCCCGAAAGCCTATAAGTTGGAGATGGTCCGTGCTCCCCCGTTGCTGTGTGCCTCGTGCAAAACCGACTGCGTGAGCAGGGGAGCAAGCGGGCCCCGTTGGGTGGGGGGGGGGGGGGGGTAGCTTAGGCATTTCGGGGGGGGGGGTTCGACCCCCCAAACCCCCCCCCTCTGCCTACGCCACTGCAGGCTCCACTTGCCGAGCAGGTCCTGGTCTTTGGGGTCGCGTTGCTCGCCTTCCTCGCCGTAATCGCCCTGCTCGCCGCAGTCGCCCATGCCAGCTTGAAAGACTCGTTACAGGAATTAAAGGAAAGAAACAAAAAATAGGACTAAGACACATCTCCTCTTGTCTTCGTCCCAATTTTTGTTGCTTTCCTTTGATTCTGTTAACCATACAAGCACACTCTGTTTTTATCGAGAAAGACATTTTTATTTTTATGACAGCATATACAAGTGTTTTCCACGCTTTGTACATACTTCCATCATCAAAAAATTGCCGTGTTGATATTCAGACAGCATAAAGCTGTCTTTAATATAAATTAGCAATTTATCCAGTGTAGTAAGACTGCTGGCCTGGGTTTTTAACGTGCATCGTGCAGTAATTATACACAAGCGCGTGCAGTTATGATTCTTATCCAGATAGAAATGGGCAGGGATGAAAATTGAACAAATGCACCAGACGTTTTTCGTTTTTTTTTTATTCTTTGATATTCTGTATTGATTTAGTTAAAATTAAATGTAGTTTCTTTTTGTTTTCTTAATATTTCTGCACGCTGTGTAAAACAACTACCCCCCAAATGCGATATGAACTGAGCAGGCCTTTTACTGTCTTTGTGACGTTTTCGGAATGTCTTCCTTTGCAATTGACAGAATATTTTATTTTACTACAGTCAGAGCAGCACTGGTCAGTCATCTGGCTAGTATCTATCTAGGTGTGTACATATTCACACAGCTGTTGAGGATGGGATCTCATTTCAGGATACATTTTTGTAACAAAAAAACCCTTAGCGTGTTTCTTGTACGTCATTTTGGTATTCCACTTCTCATTGTTTGTACTTTCGCTTACTTGTACATTTCAAACCAACTTATTATGAAATGCCTTTGCAAATATCCCTTATGTAAGCACTTTTTTCTCTCGTTTTCTGAACTGTGCGGTGACAGGGCTACCGTGAAGCAGCAGCGTCTTCCCTACATTGCCACCTGGAAATGCCAGTGAAAATTGAAATAAAAAAAAAAAATGAACAAAGCAGTGTACCCGTGTCATGATAAGTCGCTTCTTCCTGCACGTCAAAGTTTCTCGTACTGTAACAGGGACAGAAACAAAATAAAGCATAGACAACACTTTTATTGACGAAAATAATCCCGGGAGAAGGGGAACAAGAGGAACAAAGAACAAACCCAAATCTCCAAACACAGCTAGGAGACTGGCGCGCGACAGAAAAAATCCGCCTGGTTCGGGTATCGAACCCGGACCAGGCGTCATTCTTGTCCAGCTCGCTTGCACCTTTGCATTTAATTTCATTATAATCACAACTTTTATTAAGCTGGCGGCTGCGGATTCTGCACCCCCATCAGGTGCAGGACAAAAGTAGTAAGGGCAGACGACTGCTGTGAACTTGCACTTGCTGTGCTTGTCCCTCTACAACCTGAAGGCAAGAAGCAAAAAAAAAGAAAAAGAAAAGGACATTACCTCTCATAGCTTGCACCCACTGATGGCAATAACAAGGATACAAGGCTCTGGAGGGCCGTTTAGTTGATACGAGCACTTGTGCAAGAAAAGCTCTGCTCAAAGTGGCAAGCGTGACGTCAGGATCCCATCCACCGCAGTAAATCCCGTTCGTGATGACACGAGTAGGAACGATAAGAGGGCGCCACTAAAACATCTGGCCACGAGTACTCGCTGACAGGTTAGAAATGTGATTGATTTCCCACCTCTAGTGCGAGACTTGTGCCTTTCATAATGTCAGAATGCACGTGAAGCCAAAACCCCCTGGAAGGCGATGAGTGGGTGTCGGAGGTAGAGCTTCTGGCACATTCCCAACGTGTCATCGACTGCAGCTGATGTGAAAATCACTGGTACAACATCGGAGCCCCATGCTGTTCCCTCTATGTCTATGTTCTCTTGACCGTTGTCCCCCCAAAATGTATTATTTGCCCGTCTTGATCATTTCATAGTCTGCGTATGCCAACGAGCGCAGCACGTTTGTAATATGCGACACCCCAATTACGGCCCGTACTCACACTTGAAGCCAAGTACGACCGGATCAGACAAGACCGTTTTTTAAGCATCTTTCTACTGGATGCGCTGCTGCGGAGCCGTCACAAGAGGCTCAAAACCGGTCTTCTTTCCCTCGGTTGCAGTCGAATGCAAGTGTGTGAACGGGCATTTCGTCTAACGTGCTAGACTAAACCTAGGTGTCAGGGTGACGTGCGACCGAGCTTTCGGTTGCACGTCAAAAGATCCCCATCTCATCGAAAACCATTCTTCAGTTCTCCCCTGGGGCGTGTTGATGCCCTTCGTTGGTTTGGCACGTAACCCCCAAATTTACCATACCTTATCTTTTTCAAGAATTACACATTCATACTTTCGTGGCAGACTATATTTTTGAAAGGGTGCAGCCGTTGTTAGACACTTCAAATAATTGAATATGAGTTATTTCTGCTTCAACCTGTAAAATTGTGTCGTAACGTAACTGCGGGCGGGGTAGACCAAAGTCGGCCTAAGAGCAATACTTGGGAGTACATTCCACTATGCTTCAGTTCTCTCCACACTTACACGTGTCTGTCGATTTATGGAATCCACACGACCCCTCAGCGCGTTCAATATTTGTTCTTGAAATACCAGCTGCTTCCGGTGTGTGGCCAGGAAACCCTGCTGTGCCGCCAGTAGTTCTTGTTGAACAGCCAGCAGCTCCCGCTGAGTGGACAGCAGGTCCCGCGCAGTGTCAGCGCCAGACCGGGCCCTGACTGTCCGGGGTGGCATCGCATCTGGCTGCTGGTACGCTGCTAACAACACGAAGAACATTACCAATAGCACGCACACTGCAATCGATGACTGCAATCTTTTTTTTCCCTACCGTTTGTGGGTGGGGGAGGTGCCCCTTCTAGAGCAGGTGCCTCCTCTTGTGCTTTGAGGAGTTGCACCTTCAGCTGTAGAGTCCTATGTAGTGCAATTAAAGAAGTTGACACCCACGTCAACTACGCAGCCCTTCAGATTATGTCTGGGTGTAATTGCGAGCATCCTAGACTTGACACATTTCTTGTGTTTTATTGGAATGAGCAGCGTTTCATGAATTGACCTAGTACCCCCCTAAACATTCCTGGAAACGATTCAGCACACTCGCGCCACGTTGTTTCGTACATTAGTGTTCAGTAAGTCGAGCACAGCGTTGTCTACTATCGATCAATGGATCTGGAACCCGCACCAAACTTACCTTGTCAAATATTTTGAAGCCTTACAAAATAAAGCCGCCCGCTTTATTTCTGGAAAAAAAAAAACTCTTATCAAACCAGTGCCATAAGTTTCAAACAAAATCTGGGTTTGTCTTCTTTGGAGATAAGAAGGAAACTTTTGCGCTTGTGTGTTTTTTTTTTTTTTTTTTCAGCGAATTTATTACAGTGACTCTACTTTCAGACAACGGTTCTGTAGGCCTGCAACCCATATTTCGGCCCGATGTGATAACACCCAGAAAGTGGAACGTTTTGCATCACGCACTAATCTATTTCTCACATCTCCGTTAGTTTTGTGTATTTCAGATTGGAACGCGCTCCCAGACTCTGTGGCAACTGAACGTGACGAGTTGTTGTTAGGAAGAAATGTGACGATTTATTGTTGAATTAGTTCCAAGATGATCAACTGTTTCCGCTTTAATCTGCTTGGCACTGTGTAAATGACTTGAGTCAATCGAGGGCACCTCTGATTTTGTTCTTTATTGTTCGGTCGTTTGTTGAACCCAAAGCATTATAGTTCGGTCGTTTTTCGAACTCAAAGCATTATATGTATTGTGCTTTTTTTTTTCAAAATCCTCGTTTATGTAATACGTCCGAAAAGATGTCTTTGAGTAACAATAAATGAAATAAAATAAAATATGTGTTAAAAACTTTTCTGTATTATGAAACCCCTCTACTATAATGCCCTCTGGGCGATGGAGATTATAAATAAAGAAATGAAATAGTGTCCTTCTCTTTAGTAGCTCGAAAATCGGCGGAGTTCCCCTGTCATCTTATAGCCGCGTGTTCGAAAATCATCGCCGGGCGTGTCCTTTTCACGTGAACGCCTGAGAAGACGCATTTACGCCTATGCTTACGCTGCCGGCCTGTCAGAGGGGACGCGATATCCAGCCGCCTGCTTGACACGCGGACTCCTGCCATGATCGGGAGGCGTGATAGCGTGGACGACGCGCGTCACATCTGTTCGAGTGGGCGGACGTGTTGCTTCATTTCGACACGACCGTTCTTCGAGGCCGCACCGAAGCGCAAATTGTGCTCTATTTGGCAGTCTTCCAAATCTTACCCAAATGAATCCGAGTTACTCCGGCGGGTCGTGTCACGTGACAACACAGATTGAAAAACGCTGGACGCGGGTAGGTTTTGGAACGCCAAGGTAGAAAACCATTACCTTGGAGTAAGATCGAGTAAGTTTTGGAACACGGCCTTTGAGAATCGCGTGGAGAGAATGAGAGGGAGGGAAGTGAAGGTGAATCGATAAGGTAGTCTGCAAGCTAAATGTTAAAAGGAAGACGGGGCACTTCTGCATCTGAGAGAAAACACTTGATTTGCGTTCATTTGGCCTTTAGAATAACAGATATCACAATTATCTTTCATTGCGACGCGCCGGAAAGCCATAAGAGCAATTTCAAAATAGGGCTGAAGCCCCGCCTCCCTAGCCTTGGGCAGCCAAAAGATCCGTCGATGACGTCACGTACATCGACTGTCTTTAGCGTTTTCTCGCGTTTAACAATACTTGCGCAGCAAATGGTTTGCGTATTCGGGTTCACGGGGTAAAAATACGCCAGAATTCACTTGTAATTCATTTCTTTCAAGAACCTCCCTAGCCTCCCTTTAATGTCAGTCATCGAACGACATTTTTTATATATTTATTTATACATACTGCCGGCTGCCATTCGGCAGCCCAGGCAGGAGAGGGCACACAGGGAAACACACAAGAAGAAAACCACATTACACGCTAGTGAAAGAAAAAGCATCTAGGACTGCACATCTAAGAAATAACGCTGTAATGATGAGGCGAATTCCTGAACGGACGAGACATTGGTAATGTTGGCAGGGAGACTATTCCATTCGTTAATGGTTCGTACGAAAAAGTAGTTTTTTAAACATTCGGTTCTGCTGAAAGGTACCACAATTGTGTTGGAGTGCTTGTGTCGTGTGTGACGGGATGTGTTAAATTGCATAAATCTGTAGAATGAAAGGCGAGATGAGTCATGTACAATGGTACGCAAAAGCTTTAGACGATTAATTTTGCGCCGGGTTGAAAGAAGCTCAATTTTCGACCTATCGTACAAGTTAGTGATAGAGCTCATTCTTCTGTATTCGTTGTAAATGAAGCGCAGCTGCTTTCTTCTGTACCCCCTCGAGTCGATCAATATTAAGTTTAGTCCCAGGGTCCCAAACAACATCCGCGTATTCTAAAACAGGTCGTATTACTGTCGCGTAGATTGCAAGCTTGGTTGCAGGGGTGCAATGCTTCAGCCGCCTCTTCAATGACCATAGCTTTGCTGATGCCTTCTGAGCAGTCCAGGATATGTGGCTATTCCAACTGAGGTTCGAGGAGATAATGACACCTAAGTATTTGAATTCGCTTGTAAAGGGGAGTTTTGTATACAGTAGTTACATTCCAAGGGTGACCTTTTGCGCGTTACGTTTATTTGTACACTTTTCGAGCTGTTTAGAATCATTTCGTTGCACCATTAAGACATTGAACACAGGCACTTGTTTAAATTAAGTTGGTCATTGCTTGAAGCTATTTCAGTAAAAAGCACACAGTCATCTGCAAAAAAAAAAAATACGACAGTGTATACGCTCATCAACCGTCAAATCGTTTAGAAAAACAAGAAAGAGCAGTGGGCCCAGCACCGATCCTTGTGGAATGCCCGAGATAACTGATACAATTGGGGAACAAGCCCCACCTAGTTCAACGAACTGATGACGTTTGCTCAAGTACGAATCCAACCATCGCAAGAGTTTATTGTTTCCTAGAATCACTCTTAGCTTGATAAGTAGTTTGCTGAGAGACACGCGATCAAAAGCCTTGGCGAAATCTAGGAATACTACATCCATTTGCCCACCCTTGTCAACGACTTTTGCAAGTTCAGTTACTATATAAAGGAGCTGAGTTAACGTAGAGTAGCCACGCCGGAAACCATGCTGGCTCTCTGATAAAAAATTATTCGATTCAAAATGTGACATGAGATGACTAAATAAAAAATGCTCTAGAACCTTGCTGCACGAGCAGAGCAAGGAAACGGGCCTATAATTCGATGTGTCATGTTTATCTCGTTTCTTATGAATGGGTATAACTTTTGCCACTTTCCACTGTTTAGGTAACACCCCTCTCTCTAGCGATCTGCTATAAATTAGAAAAAGAAATTTAGAACACTACTCAGCGTACCTTAAAAAACAAAAAACAAAAAAAACATTCGGAATTTTGTCTGGACCGCAAGACTTTTTTTGTATTCAAAAGTAAGGCAGAGAAGATTCCCTCCTCTGACAGTTGTATGTCTGGTACGTGAGCGAGTTTAATCGAGAATTCAGGAACGAAGTTGTCACTTGTGGTGTACACAGAGGCAGAGTAGTCGTTAAATATCTTCGCGATTGAACTATTTTCAACAAATTCTCTCCCATGATGAATGATCTTGTTAACTGAGTGTCTTGAACCCGATATATGCCTCCAAAACTTCTGGGGATCGTTACGAAGGAAGTTCGACATTTCAACGTTGAAATACTCATACTTGGAAGTCTTAATGAATGTTCTGAATGTATGACGTAAGGCAGTCAATTCTATTTTGTTTTTGCGTTTTCTGCTTAGCCTATTGGCTTTCCTTTTGATTTGTAAAATCTCCCTCGTGATCCATGGGTTATTCTTTTTAGTTCGCTTGCTATGAGATGGCACAAACCTTTCTATAAGGAGTATTCACTGGGCGCCATATTTGTGGGTGCTGTCTAGAGCGCATGCTCAGAACGAGCCCTCATTAATAGGCTGCTAAGACCGGCCATTTTGACGGTGTGGAATGCACGTTGCAAAAGAACCCTGGAAGCTAGCCATCAGCACGCGCTCAGCAGTCGCGCACACAGCTATGGCCGCGAGTGAATACTTCCTATACACGGGTGCGCCACATTTTGAAAAGTGCGCCATAGTTCGTCTACATCGCATCCCGGAACTAACCCGGAACTGAAGCCCTATCAGCAAATCTGTCGAACGATAGTTCGAGGTAATCTATTATACTTTCGTCTTCTGCTCTATTATAGTCCTTAAACTCCGACTTCTTATCAAAACAACGTTTCGGGACAAGTCCCGGACAATCAAAAACAACCATATGGTGGTCGGATAAGCTCTCTGTGACCACACAATGATCATCGGCAACATGCAAATTCTGAGAAACAAAAACAAGATCAAGAATCGAACTAGTAGAATCTGTGATGCGAGTAGGACTTGACACTATTTGTGTTAGATTATATGCGAAGGCAATATCAATGAAAGCATCAGAATGTTTACAAGAGGCCACTGTGGTTATCGAAGGCCAATCGATGTTTGGGAGGTTGAAGTCACCCCCCCCCCCCCATAATTATATTCATGAAACTCTTAGATTGCTCCTGTAAGAAGTCTTGAAGTTCATACATCACAGCTATGCCAGCACTTGGTGGCCTGTAAACAGCTCCAACAAGAAGAAATGAGTTACAGAAAAAAAGTTTCACCCATAGAGCCTCAGCTGTGAACTTCGTATTTAGCTGGAAAAAATCAATGCTATTTTTGATAACGATTGCGACCCCCCCTCCCCGGGAGGAACGGTCCTTACGAACAATTTTATAAGACTGCGGAACAATCTCAATATCAGATATACTATCCGTGAGCCAAGTCTCTGTAACTATTATTACATCGGGGTCATAACTGAGAATTATATCTTCGAATTCAACCGTTTTATTTACAATGCTTCTAGCGTTTAAGTTAATTAATCTAAGCAGTTTATTAGTTACAGCGCGGGAATTATTAGTTACGGTACAAGGATTATTTTCGGGAGCAGTTGACGGAAACCGGTCTAGAACTGGGGGGGGGGGGGGGGGGGGGGGTACTGGCCCGTAGTCAATTAGTATCTTCTTGCCTGGTATAATTTAGTGGCACTCTTTCGTTCGCAGTGTCATCCCAGCGAAAAGCCTTGCCATTTATTTTTATTTTGTCGAAAAATAAGATAACTTTATCGCCATTTTTTCGTAGGTCTTTGGCACTTTCCCATAGCTTTTTTTCGAATTTGCTGCACTCGTGGGGAAAAACCTTCCGAAATGCTATAAGCCGAACCTTCAAATACGAGGGGCGTTCATAAAGTTCGTATTATTGTCACGAAGGAATATATATTCAGCAATCAAACTCGAGTAGGAGTTGAGACTTTCTCTACACGTTCGCCACCAAAAGTTACCCACTTTTTCCAGCGATTCACCACATGCCGGAGGCCATTGTTATAGAAGTCCTAGTTTTGAGTGGTCAGGAATCGCTCCATTTGAGCAATCACTTGGTCGCCGTCCTTGAAATGCTTTCCTCTTATTTGGCCACACTGGAAGTGTCTCCGCCATTTAACCAACGTGTCATAAACTGGGGTGTTGTCCCCGAACAATGCTTCCAGATTGGAATGAATGTCCTTGGCATTGCTTCCCTTCAAATGAAAACAACGGATCACTGCGTATGCTTGGCACCGACGGGCGGTGCCATTTTTGTTTCGACTCCCTAACGGCGTTCCGAGCTACTATAGCATGCGATGTTTATATTGTACGGAAACCAGAGGGACGCGCGCTCATATTGATGCCTGTTTTTTTTTTCGTTTTTTTTTTCAATTTTTTGTACCGATAATACGAACTTTATGAACACCCCTCGTAGCCGGCAACTGCTCAAAATTGTAGTTTTGTCTCTACCATCGAGTAGTTTAAGAATGATTGGCCTGGTTTTGTTTGGGCGTTTCCTGCCCAGTCGATGTATTCATGATGTATAACAGCACGATCCCTAAAGTGTCCTTCCCATCTCTCGGCTCATTTTCTAAGCTAAGTTTTTGACGAGCAGCTAAAGTCTGCCACAAACAAAAGAAAGAATGAGCGCCGAGAAAGCAGTACCGAGAGCCGAAGGCGGCAGCAGCGAGCGCCGTGGCTTCGGCGTGACAGCAGTCAAGTGCGAGGCTGCCAGCCTGCAAGGCCACGCTGGGCTCCTCATCTACTACACGGTATCTCGAACATCACTAAAATGTTTGTGAGTCGAACTTTTGGGGCTAGACCAAACGCGAAGTTTCTAAAAGTACGGAGTACGATATCGTTCCCTCTCGGCCATGCATGCAGGAATACGGTTTCGAGCACGCTGACGTCAATGGGAAACAGAAGGACCGCGTGTGCGCAAAAAAAAGAAAGCCCGCAGTTGATGCTGCACAAGTCCGGTGTCCGCGTCTTAAAGCCGCACACGTTCGAGTCTGATTACCACAGTATAATTTATGTGGCAATGTAGCCACATAACTGGTCCATGTTCCCACCTAAAGTTGACTCCGACACTCCAAGGTTGCAGAAACACCAGATAGGTAGCGCAAACAGCCGCCTGATTAAAAAAAAAAAAAAGATAGTAGCCGTACATTTTCTATCTAACTAGGAAGTAGAGCTGGGTTTTTTATGCGATACCGCAGACCACCGCGGGAAGCAGATCGGACACGAGTGCCTCGTCAGCGTTCGGTTGGGACACCTGTTCAATTAACGAGAACACGGGTCCCTGCCGAGCGCTGCCGCAATACTTCTGTCCAATAGCCTACTTTTAAAAATCCCTGCATGCAACACTGCACGTGTTGCAATAATTTTGTCCAGGGAGAGGAATGGCATGGTTTGGATCTCGATTGCCCCGTTGACAAAGTAGCGCATCTCTAACACCGCATGGAAATGAAGTCAGCGCTCGCTTTAATTGCAACCATCCATCTTCGTGAGAGCCCTCGTTGAAACACGGACCTCCAGCGGCCGTAAAGACCTGACTAGACTTAGCGAGGAGTAGGGGTACGGCCGGCCGTCTCTCATACCTGTCTGACGACACCACTCCGAAGCACAGCACAACATTCAGACGATGGAACAGGACGATCGGCCCAATGCACTTCTTATCTTGCTTACGTGCGCACAAACGCTTTTACGCCAAAAGCCCCCCCCCCCCCCCCACCCCCCTCCCCGTCAAAAAAAAAAAGAAAAAGAAAACGTGCTTTATCATTTTATTTGTATCCGTAGGCAAATTCTACAGTATTATAAATTGAAGGAAAGTCACATATACGAAAATGAATGCACTGTATTCGGTCGTTTCGTGAATCCAGGTTGGCTAATCGGAACCTGTTTCGGTTTCGCAAAAGCATATTGGGAACCAATGTGTTTCCAAGATCCTCTCCGCGGCACCACGCCGCTAGGGTTGCTTCGATGTTGCGAGAGGTCTCTTTGTGCCCCGCTTTGGCCTCTGCTATGGAAATACTGAAAATGCACCCCACAGAGTTGTATTGTCATCAAGGAGCTGTTCGCCCAGTGTTTATCTCGGTAACATCCTCTTCTTTTTGTGCAAGTGTCCTTTCTGAGGTCAGGCTCCCACTGCATTTCCAGTAGATTCTGCAGCTAATCTTGAACAGCGAGGAGTCGGCGGAGTCGTACGTGGATTTCACGAGGAAGGCACCCAACCTTGAGAAGAGGGTGCCCGAAGGGATGGAGTCTTTGAGGCTCCCGAGGACGCACTTCTCCATGGACCGAATTAAAGTAGACCCCAAGTCCAAGTACGTGTACGTGGCGCGCAATCCGTGGGACTGCTGCGTCTCTTGCTACAACTATGTCCGGGAGATACCCGTGTGCAAGTTTCAGGACGGTATCTTCGATGAGTTTCTCGATGCGTTCCTGGAACGACATTATAATTTCGGGGACTACTTCGACCACGTCCCTTCCGGCTACAGGTGAAGGAAAGAGCGCAACGTTTTTTTCGTGACGTACGAGGAACACTAGAGGGACAAGGAAGACTCAGTCTTGAAACTTGCTCGGTTCTTGGGTGAAGGTATGAAGAGACACTTAAAAGACATGTGCAAAGGAAGAAAACATTTTTTTAAGCAGCCTGGTTGGGAAAAGAAAGTCATAAGACGAATGTACAACGAAAAAGAAACATTTTTAGAGCTATAATTACGGCGCGATACGGATTTGTAGTTGGCGCCTGCGAGCGAGGCGGAAAAGTGGCCGCTATTTATCACGTGACTGGCCGCTATTTGTCACGTGGTGCTTCCGCTCTTTCGGAAGCTTCCTACGGTCTCAAAAAGTTACTTATTCATCGTCGTTTGAAGTGCAACAAAAAACGAAGATAACAAAGTAACTTTTAGAGCCCAAAGGAAGCTCCTGAAAAAGCGCAAGCAGACGTGATAGACCAATAGAGTTATTGCAATCAACGCTAGAGGCTCAGCTGGCACCAGTGTCTACGGGACTTCCGCTTGCTAATTCAAGCAGAAAGCAAACAGTCTACTTTTCCAGTCATCCTGTGTATTCCTTTGGGAAAACGTACGTGATATTTCTCTTTTCGCCAGGGAATAATAGAAATCAGCGTAGTTTCTTTACTCGTAACGGGTACTATGTAGCTTTATTCACATTATAAAAGTGTAATTTATTTAGTTAATGTTTCTTTTTATTATTTCTGAGCGATGTTTAAGTTAGCCAAAAATGGAGGCCCAGGTCTATGTTGTACAGCGTGATATGTCAATACAAGCTATCAATTCAAGCAAAAAACTCGAAAGACCTTTACATTCCTCTGTATACGCCGAATTGTAGCGCAGCTCTTGACAAGGAGGATGGGAGGGTACAGAGGGTAGGGTATGCGCCTCCTCCTTCCCCGCTAAATATAGCGAGAATATTGGCAATGTTAGATGCGTGTGACGTCATACGTTACGTGTCGTCACACGCCACGTGTTTCCCGTAATGACGTCACACGTGGCGTCACGAGGGTAACGTTTTGACGTTACTCTCGTGACCCTCACGGGGAACCCCCATGAGGGCTACCCTCGTGAGGGTTACCCTCGTAAGGGTAACCCTCATAAGGGTTACCCCCGTGAGGGTAGCGAGAGTAACGTCAGAACGTTACCCTTGTGACGCACCCCAGTCCCTACAGCGTGCAATTCGCATAACGAGTGTCGATGGAACGATCGTGTCGACGAAGCGTGTGTCCATGGAACGTGTGTCCACGATACGGAATTCCACGAACGACGAAATGATAGGGACCCGCGATGTAGGTGCTCTGTATAAAGCTCACCAGAATGCAAAACGACAGCTGTTTAGAGCGAGTTATGCTCTCCAATCTAAGCGCGAGCGATGTAATAGCGATCACAACACTGCCGACTAAAGGCTGGTTCACACACTTGCAACGATTACGTTCGCATGCAACCAAAACGACCGTAACGACAAAAACACCGCAACAACCGTGGCTCATGGATCGCTTCGCGAAGCTACCCCTTGCATCACTTGCCATGCTGTGTTCGGCGAACGCTTGTCCCGGTGACTTTGTCGTTACGGTCGTTTCGGTTGCATGCAAATGCAACCAACGCAGATGTGTGAACCAGCCTTTAGCATGCACGGACGCCCGTGCCGTCGCAGAAGCGTTATTCAAAACGGCCTGTTCCTGCTCGTGCTTGGAGCATCGGTGTTGCTTGCTCCTACTTACGGATGCGTGCGAAGGTGCGGAGTACGCTCGCTGGTCAAGTGCGGCGTACATGCTCGCGTACCATGCTTTGTTTCGCACAAAGTTCATAAGCTTGCAACGCTCTCGCAGCTGCGGACGCGAGCATGGGGGTGTATCTATATACCCCGATTCAACATAAGTGCGAGCGAAGCCAGCGCGTCAAGCACGAGTATGCTTTCTATCTGCACATTAAAAATAAGTAGCGAATCATCCGAAATCGTGGAGAATATAATTGCAATTTGGCGGTTTGATATGATGATTAAAAACGATTTGCGATTCCTGTGAATCCAAAGGGGCCGACAGGTACCCACGAAACACTGACCGATACTACAACTCGGTAGGGACGACTGGGACGATTATCCAAAGCACTTTTGGGATCCACAGTTGGACGAACAGATCTAGAGCGGCACCAGGGCGGTCGGATGCGAATGCGGGCTCTAAATGAGGTCATTGCCACACTTATATGACGAGAAAAGTCCACGCGATCGGCATCTCACCGCTCCAGCTGACCGAGACGTCGAGACGCTTGGGAACATTCAGAGGGCGCCTCCGTCGCAAACCGGAACTTAGAGGTGGAGTAAGGAGGGTTTTTTTTTTTTTTTTTTTGGAGGAGGAGGGAAGGGATTACGCCACCCAGATGCAGGGGCTTTAGCCGGCGCTACAGTAACTGTACGCAGCCCGCTAAGCACCCGGATAGCGCTCCGTAATCCGCCACAAGACCTTGAACTATGCAGATAAGGCTGGCGGCGCGCATGCGCAGCTGCGGCGTTTCCTTCAGGGATACCGTAGCGGAGGAGAAAAACGGTCTACAACAATTCCTATTCTGGAGCCAAGCACTGCGGGAAGCCACGGTCCGTTTTGCAGTAACACGAAGGCGCAGACGCGAGGCGACGTGCAGCGGCGTACTGCGGCGCGCTGCGTAAGGAAAATAGTGCGGCGATCGGCGACGAGCCGCGCATGCGCCGTCATCGTCGTTTCCTGTCTTCATACGCAAAAGCCAGACGAGGCGGCATCTCACATCGTTTCTCGCCGTCGAATCCTGTACAAGCTCTTGCCGCTGTCCGCGCGATTTGTGCACTTCGTAACACTAACATCCTGTCATTTTCACGGGGCTCCTCCTACGCGCATGCAAAATTCCTTGTGACAAACAACGCAGCGGCTGACGAAAACGCCGTCCTCTCGCTTTTGAATGGGAGCTCGCCGACTCGCCAAGATGGCCGGATGTGCCGGTCGCGTATCGCGTATATCACTCTCGAGAGCCGCAGACGCGGGCAACGTGAGCGTCGTCCGTGTCGTCTGCTTCCCATACCTTGGAAACGGATGTTCTAAAACAACGTTCGCGTTATATATATATATATATATATATATATATATATATATATATAAAAGCGATTGTACTGTACCCATGCAGTTGCTAGTTCGTTCGATTTTACTCTAGGGTATATATTTTGCGAACGCAAAGCGGAAAACATGTTCCCCCCGAAACTCGGCGCTCTGCAAGGCCGCTTTCCCCCACGAAGTTCGGATCCAGTTCTGCTCACGTGACCACTCCTCCGCCAATACGGAGATGGCGGCGAAAGAAAAAAAAAAAAAAAATTGGGGTGTGTGAATGTTAATACAGCCTAGAACTTAGTCTCCTCAAAGGGCGACTTGTCTCCCAGCAGTAGATGAGCAATTTAGCCAGTGCAGTACAACCACTGTTAGAGGCGGGGTTTAAGCCGCACGTCCGGAGGCTTCCTGGCTCGTGACGACGACCATTCCCCGAAGTGAAGAACCCAGGAGTCCAGTGGAGGTGGGAGAATTGGTAACGTAACGAACGGTTTAATTACATGGTTGCGAAACAGTCGTCAAATCCGAGAGAACAACCGGAGCAGCCTCACGCTCCCCCTTATATAGGGTCCGTTTCTTCCTCACTCTCCGCCAGGGCAGCAGGTGCGACGTAGCAAACCGCCGCCAAGTGCGTTGCAGCAAAGACCGCCGCGTCGTAGCCAGAAGTGCGTCGTAGCCATGGTTCTCCGCAGTTAGGCCATGCCTCTCTCCCCTTCCGGAGCGCACGAACCCACACGCACACACACACACGTCCCGTCGACGTCACGGACGCGTTGAGACTCGTTTTGGGCAGGCTCCGACAGGTGGGTGACAGTCCCGGACAGATCGTGACTCGTTTCCGCAGCGTTGAAATTCGGAAGAAGGTTGCCGAAGGTTCCATTCTTAACAGCCCCTCCGGGGCCAGGGAAACCTCGAATGGCCGGTGGTACAATCGCTGGCCTGAAAAGGTGGGTTTGGAGTAGGCCTTGAGAAGACGCTGCAAGCACTAAACAAACTCCCAAACCTCTTACAACGGAGGCATTAGCGGAAACGTCCCCCACAACACCACGCCACACCGCAGTCAAACGCTCGGAATTCGCCAAACACCCGCCAGACTGGATTACGGATTACCAAAATTTGCCAAAAGAATGCAATTTAAAAACTTAGGACAATTTCGGGTATCGAGACCCCCTGTCGCCAAAAAACTCATTTTTCTAACGAGGTCACTATCAACAAAATACAAAAGACAAAACTTCTTCGCAATTTGTGAGGTCCTTTTTGGGTTTTAACGAAGTGCCCCCCCCCCCCCCCCCCTTAGATCTTCATTCCCGGGGACGACGAAGACCTCTGAGATCATCCCTACTGTTTTTCGTGATGTCAGAAAAATCTGCTCAACCCATCGGCATTGCCGTTAAATTTGCCTTTCCTTTTTCTTACGCTGAAGTCATAGTGATCGATTTTCACGTGATTTCTAGGCGTGAAAATGCGGTCCTTATAGCGCCGATAAAACAATCCGCCTTTTCATGCCCCGTCACATTGGTCCTAGCAATCTCCTGAGCTGTTGTACCGCGAAACCCTGACACACTAGGGTCGCTCTTCTGCTCGACTGTCAAAGACACTCTGTCTACTCGTAGCAGAGGACCAAAGTTACGTGACGCCGGAGCTACGAGAGATCTCTCACTGGTCCCGTCTTCCTCCGCCTTTTTCGCCGGCGCGTTGGGACGGCGTACGCTTTCTAGAGCTACGAGGTCAGGCTGTCCTACAACCTGGTCCCTCTCATTCCGGGTGTCTGCCTCCAACTCTGGGAGTGCTTGCTCCCCGTCAGCTGCCTCTGGCTCTGGATCACTCGTCAACAAAGGGGCGACCTGACGCGATTTGGACCTCGTACACGACTGAACTAGCCCTTCTCCCAGTTGTTGACCCCTTTCGCGCAGCAGGAAATCTGACCGGTTTGAAAACAAATAAAGGCTGGTTCACACATCTGCGTTCGTTGCGTTCGCATGCAACCGAAACGACCGTAACGACAAAGTCACCGGGACAAGCGTTCGCCGAACACAGCATGGCAAGTGATGCAAGGGGTAGCTTCGCGAAGCAATCCATGAGCCACGGTTGTTGCGGTGTTTTTGTCGTTACCGTCGTTTCGGTTGCATGCGAACGTAATCGTTGCAAGTGTGTGAACCAGCCTTAAGGATACTCCAACGGGACTGTTTGCGAGACAACCGCCTCGGTTACTAGCTCTCCGAACGGGCCAGTTATCCTTACTGTCGCCATAGGCAGACAGCCACTGTGCTTTTCGAGCAGCTGCTTGATCCAAACTACCTTTCCAGTAAAATCGGAGGTCGTTACATACGACGGATGAACAACGTCCATCGTCGTTGCACTGTCCCGAAGCACCCTGCACGGCTTTCCGTTTACCTGGAGCTCGTGAAGATAGGGACGAAGAAGCTTCAGGTCCTTGTCACTACCGTTCACGTACGAGAACACAACCCGCGGTTTCTTACATCTGGCCGCTGTGTGTCCCGGCTCCTGACAGTTGTAGCACAGGAACGGCTTCCTTGCCTCGAACTGCCCTGTTGGGCTTTTCCGCGCCTCGTCTCCGTTCGAGTGTTCTGCGCTTTTTTCTGGGATCTTTTGTCCTGCTTCGGGCTTCTCGGGCCCGTTTTCTCGCGAGCCGTTTCCCTGTCGGAAGGTCTTGCGCTGATCGCTCCGGCCGGGTTCGCTTTCCTCTCCGCTCAGCTTTCTACGCGTTGCGTACTCTTCGGCTAGCTCAGCGGCCCTTTCGACAGAGTCGACTCCCACCCTATCCTGCACCCAGAGCTTGACTGACTGCGGAATGCTACGAAAGAACTGTTCGAGGCACACACACTCGACTACCATGTCTCGGCTTTCGTACACTTCCTCGCTCTTCAACCATTCTATCAAGTTGGTTTTAAGCCCGTACGCGAATTCCGAGTAGCTCTCGCTGCTCTTTTAGGATGCGCTTCTAAACCTTTGACGGTACGCCTCGGCAGAAAGGCGGTACCGCTTCAAAAGGCTGGACTTCACCTTGTCGTAGTCGTCCGCGTCTCCAGCACTAAGGCGCGCGACAACCTCTGCAGCCTCACAGGGCAACAAGGTCAAAAGCCGTTGCGGCCACGTTTCTGGGGCGAAGCTCAACTTCGCACATGTCCTCTCAAAGTTAACTAAGAACAGGCCCACGTCTTCCCCAACTTTAAACGGCTGCAGCAGCTTCTTCATTTGATACGACTCGGTCTCACTTGCTCGTACCGGAGCCCCAACTCTACTGTTCTGCGAGTTTAATCGCTGTTGTTCAATTTCGAGCTCTAGCCTTTTCAGCGCTCGCTCCTCTGTCGCTGCCTGCGCTCGTTCCTCTCTCGCTGCAGCCTGGGGGGCTATGTTGCGCTTTTTGGACTCTCAGGAGACTAGGGCGAAGGAAGTGACGTCAACAACGCAGGAAATGCAGATTGGATGTTGATTTTGTTTTCTTCTGTCAACATCCAATCTGCGTTTGCTCTAGTCGTTGACGTCACTTCCTTCTTCCAAGTCTCCTGGGAGTCCAAAAAGCGCAACATAGCACCCCTGCTCTCGTTCTCGTTCCTCTCTCGCTGCAGCTTCGCTCTTAGCGTTCTGAAGCAGTTCCCACGCCATTTTAATTTCCTCTGCTTCCGCGCTTTCTGAAATCGCTTTACTGATCTCAGATTTCTTCATCTTTTGCTCCACCTCCACACCCAATTCTTCACATAAACAGAGTAAATCTGTTCTGAGTAACCTCATTAGATCCATGATCGCTGCTCTTTAGCTTTGGGTTTGTTCAAAAACTTGTCGCGAGGTTGTACCAAAACCTAGCGCACGAGTCAAAACCTAAGGATTCCCAGCAGTTCAAAATTAATTACCCATAATCAGAAGCCTGGCGAATCTCAAAGCAAAGTCCAAACGCTCACCCACAGATGTAGCACGATGTCGCATGGTCCGATCCCAACCGCTGCCAACCAGTTGTTCGAGGCGGGGTTTAAGCCGCACGTCCGGAGGCTTCCTGGCTCGTGACGACGACCAATCCCCGAAGTGAAGAACCCAGGGGTCCAGTGGAGGTGGGAGATTCGGTAACGTAACGAACGGTTTAATTACATGGTTTCGATACAGTCGTCAAATCCGAGAGAACAACCGGAGCAGCCTCACGCTCCCCCTTATATAGGGTCCGTTTCTTCCTCACTCTCCGCCAGGGCAGCAGGTGCGACGTAGCAAACCGCCGCCAAGTGCGTTGCAGCAAAGACCGCCGCGTCGTAGCCAGAAGTGCGTCGTAGCCATGGTTCTCCGCAGTTAGGCCATGCCTCTCTCCCCTTCCGGAGCGCACGAACCCACACGCACACACACACACGTCCCGTTGACGTCACGGACGCGTTGAGACTCGTTTTGGGCAGGCTCCGACAGGTGGGCGACAGTCCCGGACAGATCGTGACTCGTTTCCCCAGCGTTGAAACTCGGAAGAAGGTCGCCGAAGGTTCCATTCTTAACACCACTAGCCTGGGGTCTTTAACGTGCATCACGCAGTAGTGATACACGACCGCACGCCGGCACGATGGAACGCGAGACCCTGGCTTTGCAAGCAGAGCCTATAGTTACTCCAGCCAGCGCTAGAGTTCCTGTATAGGCTCCCCACGGGAGCCAGAGTTGCGCGTTCATGCATGGCATGTGGATTCAGCTCCTCACGTGACTGAATTCGGCGAATAGCAGCGCCGCGCGTTCGAGGCGCGCGGCGCGCTCAAAAGCCGGGGAACGTACGCCGGTGCGCGTGCAACGTCTACTTTCCTGAACGGCACTTGATACGGCTCCTCACGTGATCGGATCTCGGCGAATAGCGGCGAGGGCGGCACGCGGCACGTGGAATCAAACGCGCAACTCTGGCTCCCGCAAGCATGCGTCCCGGCTGGTGCCCCATCCGTGCAAGCACGTGCAGCATGCACGTGAAGATAGCTTTGGCAGGCCTGGAATTCCACGTGCTTGCTCACACGAGGAAGAGCATGGCGGCCGCCAGATGCCCTGTTTGCAATCGTCTATTAGCGGCGAGATGTTTTGGTGGCGCCCTCCTATGGTTCCCCCTTGTGACGTCATTACCTTGCAAACAAGTTCGATTGTGTTTGTAAGTAGCATGGTGGAAGCTTGAAATTATTGCGCTCTCAAAGGAACACTGCCAACACCGTCAAAATTAAAGTTCTTTCATTCCACTTATTTCCGTCGATGATAAACCCTTTCAGACGTTGTAAGGAAGCTGTGGCGGCCCCCTTTTTCCTTGGCGGGCATTCGCTTGCGGTCACGCCGCCGCCGTGGCCACCGGGGTGGAGGACATCGGGGTCTTTCTTTGCCCTAAACCGTTTTGTTTGCGGTGCTTTGGTTAGGGTCGCAGGCCCACCCGTGTTAGCGTCTTGGGGGGACGGCAGGTTGTTCCCCTTGCGGGGTGTTTGTCGCTCTCGGTGCCGGTGGGTGTCTGTGTTTTTGTTTCGTAGGCGTCCGCCGCATGTCGGCCTCGCCGGGCCGGGTCGGGTTCCACCCCGAGGGACCCGCTGACGGCGTCGTCGTGGCGGCAACCCGAAGCACTTGGGAAACTGCGAGGTGCTCGGAGCCGGCGCCGGTCTGTCTGTGACCGCTTGCACGGGCGACTCTACGGAGCTGTCAGCCGAGGGCCGTTGCGAACTTGACGAATGCCTGTGACGACCCCCGGCCGATCATTGGGCAATGGACCCCACGTGCCCTTCACGGGTTTTAAAACTATTGGTTAACCAATGCCCGAGAGAGAGGAGGTGAGGTCCCCGAAAGGCCAATACCCGAGCGAGGAAGACGGATTTGGACGGAACTTTGGTAGTTGTTGGAGGCATCCTGCCCCAAAATGTCAATCCCCTACTTTGTACATAGCCAGTGTACATTGTTTGTAACTGTAAATAAACAGTTGAAACGCTAACTCGCTGAGTTTTCATCGCCTGCGGAGTATCTCATCGACCGCCGGCCATGCTCAACCATCGCAGGCCCAACTCCAAACTATCTACGAACCGTTTCTGACGTCATAGCGCGTTCGGCCGATCGTGGAAGGCGACCACCGCGG
>JABSTQ010000598.1:0-33425 GCA_013358835.2 Ixodes persulcatus
AATAGTGACATGCCTTGTGCACATCTTCTTAGGTCTATCCTGCATGCTATTTTAGATCTGAGCCACCCATTTATGCCTATGAGGCAGACACATTGCTCATTTTTTTATTACTGCACTCTTGTATCGCCAAGAGAATATTGAGCATTTTCTCGGCACTGTGGGCTCCTAGCAATTTATATTGCTTAGCTGTGGACTGTCGACTGCAAGAGGAAGCCTGCGAGAGCAGTTTTTCTAACACTGCACGTGCCAGAGATCGTCTTCTCTGGTATCCGCGAGAGATTGGAGCTGTTACGTTCGTTACACCGGCTCAGCGGTGAATGTCTGCTCAAACACGTGCATCTACGTACATATAGCATCACGTGGTACTAGCAGTAGGCAAGTGTTTGCATCCATACTTGGCAGGTGTGGGAGTGTACGACAGAGCCATTGCCACAAGCGCTCGCTCTCGAGATGATGCTGGGGCTAATACGAAGACCCGGTGCCACCTGGGGTGTGCAAGGGCACTTCTGGGGCAGCAGGAGACCCTCGATCTCCTGGGGCAACTGGTGGCGAACAGCCGCTGGGCCGCCGACTCCCCGCACTGCCTCCAGGTGGGGACCCGTCCTACCAAAATGATCAACCTTCCCTTGCTGATAGACTCAATGATTGTAGGGTCACTGCTCTTCTCCTGCCACATGGTGTACGCCATTGTGTAACGCTACTTCAATTAATTTGTTGTTTGAGAAAAAACAATGTGTCCTCCATCCTATGCAGAGAGCATGTGAATTCTTTTTGCGCTGGTGTTGCAGTAATGTCAAAATGAATCCGAGCTCTGATTGGCTTTGATTGAAGGATAGTGCACGACTTCGAATGCCAGATGCCCCGAGGTGTACCCACTATTTTTTTCAATCATCCAATAAGAGCTCGTCGTTTGACATCATCGCAACCTCTGTGCAAGAAGCAGACAAACTTGCGCTCCGCATTCCACCAATGCATCGAGATTGACTCTGAAGAGGCAACAATTGACGTCGCAGAAGCTGGCGTGTCACGTTGTCGGATGTCGCAATCCCGGCGGTAGGTGAAAAGTCCCAGCAAAAAATATGAGCAAATCGATGCGTCGCTGTTGTCGCGGAGTCCCAATTCTTGGCTGCCGGAGCTTCCGTGGACTGTCAAGCTGGAGCACGACCTGAAGCAAAACGCGTCCACCGCATTCGCCTCCGCTGCTGCGGCTGCCACCAGGATCACCGCCGGCGACAACGTGACACTTGTAAGATGTCGTCAAACGGAAAACGGAGTGGGCCACTTTTTAGGACGAGGTAAAGACACCAGTCGGAGCTGCGTTCCAGGCACCATAGTTTAGTACTCTCGCAACATTCGTCTGCTCCAGTTGCCACTTCTGGCCAACAGCACCGAGTTGCCCACAGGTGGCGCTAAACGCCTGCACGAACCGGGCCCTGGTCCAGTGCGACGGGGAAGGGGGCGTGCGTCCGGTGTCGCACCCCGCCGGCCAGGAGCCCCCTCTTGGTGTGGCCGCAGCTACTGTGCGTGCTCGTGGAGCACTGGAGGCCCGGCCCTGGTTGGAGGGACCTGCTCGGAGCGGTCTGGGGGCTCGTCAGGGAGCGCCACCGCCACCGGGACTTCAACCTGGCCCAGGGGGCGCCGCTGTTGCACCGTCTGCTCGGACGACTCAAGGTGGGTCCAGTCTAGAACCATAGCCGTACAGGGTGTTTGTTTTAAGCAGTACAGATTTTAAGAAAAAAAGAATGTTGTGAAAGTTACACTAATGCGCTTTATGCGTGTAAGTAATATGGCCATGGGTCACAAGATCTAGGGGGCTGTTAATCGTCATAATAAGTCATTTATTTAGCTGAAATTTCGTTAACTTTTTAGTTAGTGAGAATAAACATATGGTTACAGTTGGAAACTTGTCAAGCTTCTTCGAAAACCACTGAATCAGTTAATTTTTAGAAAGATTTGGAGCTTGTGGGAAGTGCAGTTGTGTGCTAAAGTTATCACTTGTGCAACAGGGACAGTGCTGGCATCGCAAAAATGTGGACCGTTATTAGACAAAGAAATGTTGCAGGCGTGTTTTTGCACCTCCAGCCTTGTGCCTGTTGGACGAGTGGTAATTTTAGTGCTCCACCGCATTCCCGCAGTCTCTGTCTTTATCAAATTTACTGATTTAGTGGTTTTTCGACGACGCTAAACAAGTTTTTAATTAAAATCGTGCTTATCTTCACTAACAAATTTTCGTTAATTACCTACCCAAATTATTTTGATGATTAGCCCCCTATATTATAACCCCCAGGCCATGTGACTTACCTGCAGAGACCGCATCGTGTAGCTTTCACGGCTTTTTAAAAAAAAAATCTGAAAAGTAAAAAAATCGCCCTGTATTTTGTCTAGTGTTAGGGAACAGTGATTGGTCTTTGGCTTCTGCAGAGGATGTTAAAGGTGTCGCTTTGCACATACTGCTGCTGTGTCGTGTGGTAAAGTTGTCCTTGAGGATAGTGCAGCCCTTGCTGCACGGATTTCTCTAAATATCACTTCATTAGCAATGGAAGTGTGTTAGTAGCATTGAATGATTGATTTTCATTCTATGTTCTGCCACCTAGTGACTCAGTTTGCACCGGCTGCACACAGCGTTTGTTAATGGACTTGGTTTTTCTTCTTAAGACTAGTCCAAACCAATATAAGTCAGAATTTGGCATGCAGCCAATGTACACTAGGACTTCAAGAGGGGAGTCAATTTACTTCAAGATAGGAGCCAATAAACCACCCAAAAAGTGTCATTGATTTGACCCCCATCTTGGAGAAAAGAGACTGCACAATCGGATGGACATGAAGTCAGGAGTTCTGGTACCCCGTAGCAGACAGCACCTGACTCCAGCCGTGCCGACTGCACACAGCGTCTGCTCGTGGACGAGTGTTCCCCGAGCCTCGGCCCTCCCGGTACGCTCTCGCTGGTGCTGAAGCTGCTCGGCGCGCTGGTTCAGCCGGCGGTCAGCAGTCAGCTGGCTGGACGTCTCAGCGCCTGTCTGGACCTGCTGCTCCTCTTGCATAAGTCCTCTGACGCGCACGTGGCACAAGGCCCCTTCTACTACCTTCCCGCCATGGACTGCAAGGGCACAGGTTGGCCGCACTCCTCTTTCTTGCTCTCGGAATGCACAAGGAACATACAAACGTTCTTGTGCATTCTCGAAATTGTATAGTTGCTTTTGCTTATTGGTGCACTCCTCTTGCACTCAAGGAGCTGCCACCAAAACGTACTTGTATGTTTCGAAACCACGTAATTCCTCCGATTTGTTTGTGCACTCCTCTTTCTTGCATCTGGGCTGCCATTGAAACATTCTTGTTAAATTCGAAGTTGTATAATTGCTCTGGTCTGTTCAGCTTCAACGTTTAACAGAGCTATGCTTTTTTTTACCATTTCTAGAAGCTGCTTGTTTTTAGAGTGTAGAGTAGAAGGTTTATGAATTCGGGGAGCATACTTTTTACCTTGTTTTTTCATTGGTGGGAATAAGCACTAACTGAGAGATGATACCAACAAGTTTGTGTGGTCACCGATGGGATTAAAACAGCTTTGAGACCTCTCGGTTGTCCCATCTCCCATGTGAGTGTCCTGCCTTCTATGATGCTTTGCGTCTCATGAGCTCCGAGTGTGCACGTGCAGCCAACGCACGACAAAAGGCGACCGGCGCATACTGGAGACTGGGCACCCGAAAGAGAGACGCTTCCATTCTCATTCTGTCAGTCACTATAATTTATGAACACCAGCTTTATCAACGAATTGTGTGAATAGAGAAGGAAAGAGCCGAGTGCTATTTAAGAAATGCCACCGGCATGAACGGTAATCAGCAAGGCGGCATTGCAATGAACGTGAGAAAAATGGAAAATTAGCAGGTGACAAGGAAATGTATAGACCTTTTCATCTCAGTAGTTACCCGACGGCGGACAGAGGCGCTGACGCACTCGGCGCCATGGGGGGTGGCTTCAATTGGTTGGTTTCGGTTTCATCGCACTCTCGGCTGTGTTGGTGTGTTATGTCATTCTCGCCTAATTTCGACCTACAAATGTGCCCGTTATAGCGCACAACTAATAAAACTGTGGTAATGAGTCAATCGAGAACCACGAGTGGTTTCGAGTCATATTCGCGGAATTTTTTACGAACGCTTTACGATGCATTGGTCATGTAGTCTGTTGCGTGTCAAGTGACGAACGAACGTTTATTTCCAGGAACAAGATAATATATACAGAGCAGTGACACAGATAAGAAGAGCGCGGCGGCGATAACATTAGGGCACAATCATGACTCGCGTTACATCTTCCTTTTTCTTCTTTACAAAAAGCTTTACGAGGTTAAAACATAATTTAAACACAAGGTAGTTATAAGCAATTTTGTTGTCCGGGCTGCTTACTACACTTCTTAAAGACATAAATGCTTGTTATTGTTCTGGCTCCGGGTATCTTGCGGGACGCTTCCTTGGTCGCTCACTGCGGCGCAATTCCACCGTCTGAGTCTCGGGCAAAGTTGGTGGTGCGGTGTGTGATGTCGGCATCGGGACCTGGCTTGTGCTTCTCAGGTGTTCTCTTGTGCGGCGAAGTTCTCGTCCGTCTTGATCCTGGACAATGTAGGACCGAGGGGCACCCGCTGCTCCAATGACTGCTGCTGGAGCCCACGTCTTGGCCAAGGTGTCGTACATGGTCACCTGGTCGCCATCGTTTAGATTGGGAAGAGACCTGGCGGTGCGGTTGTAATACGTCCGCTGCTTCTCCCGGATATGTCGTAGACGTCTTTGGACAACTTGCGGTCGAACCATGCTCGGCTCCAGGTGCCTCGGGGGTACTGGTAGAAGGGTTCTAGTCTGTCGTCCCATCAGCCGATGCACAGGTGACTTGAGATAATCATCCCTGGGAGCATTGCGCCACTCCAGTAATGCGGTGTAATATTCGACACCACCATATGCATATTTTCTCAGGAGCTTCTTTGCCTCTTGCACTGCGCGTTCCACCATACCGTTTGCGCGTGGATGGTATGGGCTGGACTTGACGTGCGTGATGCCCATCTTATGGAGGTAGTCCTTGAACTGTTGGCTGTTGAATGGCGGACCATTGTCACTGCACAGCGTCTTTGGCAGGCCGTGTGCCGCGAAGATGTCTGCGCAGACCGTGATGACTCTGCTCGCAGTCGAGCGGTCGAGGGCTCTCACTTCGAAAAAGAAAGAGTAAAAGTCAACCACAACAATAAATTCTTTGTCATTGTGGTAGCACAAGTCGATTCCGATGGTCTGCCACGGCAATTTCGGGATGTCATGGCTGAGTAATGGCAACTTCACATTTTTAGGTTTATACTTTTGACACTCGGCACAATTCTTTGCCATTTGCTCAATGTCGCTTCCCATGTTGGGCCAAAAAATCACGGACTTTGCTCTTGACTTCATTTTCCCGATGCCTCCATGCGCGGAGTGCAGCACAGAAAGTACTTCCCTCTGTTGCCTCGCGGGGATGACGAGCCTGTTGCTGCGAAACACAAGTCCGTCCTGGACGTGCATTTCATCACGGTAGTTCCAGTAGGTTCGGATCTCGGCTGGAACCTCGCTTTTGGATTCGGGCCAAGCCTCCTCTGCGTACTCCCGGAGCTTCGTCATGCTGGGGTCCCGGTTGGTTTCTTCCAGTACATCGTTCAGACGTTTGTCTGAAACAGGCAAGTATTCGATTACGTTCACATAAAAATGTTCTGCTTCCTCTCGCAAGGGTGCTTCGTTTGGAAACCTCGACAGGGCGTCTGCTAGAAACATTTCTTTTCCTGGCTTGTACTTGATCGTGATTGCATACTTTTGCAAATTTAGTCGCATGCGTTGCAAGCGCAAAGGACACTGGCACAGCGGTTTTTTGAAGATCATTTCCAACGGCTTGTGATCAGATTCAACGATCACCTCGGACTGGCCGAAAATGTAGTGGTGGAACTTTTCGCACCCATAAACAATGGCGAGCATTTCTTTTTCAATTTGTGCATACTTTTGTTGAGTTTCAGTTAGCGAACGCGACGAATATGCTAGCGGATGCCCATCCTGAATGATTACAGCTCCGACGCCCGTCTGGCTTGCGTCTACCGAAAGTGTAATCGGCCTGTCTTTCCGGTAATAGGCCAACACTGGGGTTTTGGTCAGGAGCTCGCGCAAGGCCTCGAAGCTAGTTTGTTGTCGTTCATCCCACACCCAGGCAGTTGACCATGCCAAGAAATACTTGAAGTTCCTTACGGCTCTTCGGTTCCTTCACTTCCAAGATGTCTTGAAGTCTTCCTGGGTCCAGGGCCAGTCCCTCGTGAGTCACGATGTGACCCAAGTAGCGGACACTTTGCTGTAAAAAGTGGCATTTTTTCTTGTTTAACCGTAAGTTGTAGCTTCGGCACCTCTCCAGCACGCGTTTCAAATTTTCGTCATGCTCCGTTTTGGTTCGTCCCCATACCAGAATATCGTCCATAACAACTGAGACCCCTCCTAGCCCTTGCAATACTTGGTGCATGGCTCGTTGAAATATCTCAGGAGCTGTTGAGATTCCGAAGGGCATTCTTAGGAATCTATACCTCCCATATGGGGTGCTCATGGTGCAAATGTTTGAGCTTTCGTCTGCTAGCTTAATCTGCCAGTAACCGGAAGCAGCGTCTAGCGTGGAGAAATATTTTGCACCACTCAGATTTGGAGCGATATCTTCCAAGGTTGGCATTGGATAGTGTTCCCTCAACAGAACTTTGTTTAAGTCTGACGGATCTAAACATATTCTAACTTTGTCTTTCTTGAAAACTACAACCATGTAGCTTGCCCATTCTGTTGGTTCAGTTACCTTTTCGATTACTTGGTTTGCTTCCATGCGGTCCAGTTCAGCTTTCACCTTCTCCTGCAGCATAACTGCAACACGTCTGGCCGGTTTCACTGAACCTTGGACACCCGGCTTGAGCTTGAGGTGGTAGATGACGTCTTTAAGTTGCCCTAAACCTTGAAAAACATCGCGGTATGGTTCAGCCGCTTCATATAGTTGCTCTTCTACGGTAGCCAGACGAAGAACGTAACCCAAACTTTCGGAGACATCACCACTGAGCGTGGTTGTGACATCGTCTTCAACCACAAAGAAGTCTGTCTCGATTCTTTTTTCATTCCCAGATATACACAACCGAATCTTCTCGGACGCGTTCTTTTGAAAGCCAAAAAAATCTTTCAGCACGACGTTGCACTTTTGGCACGGCTTCGAAGTTATCTGTCTAACTTTACCCGCCGAGATGACTGAGCAGGTCGCGCCGGTGTCTAGCTTGCACTTCGTTGGAGTGCCTTCTATGTCGACCGTGACTGTCCATTTACTTTCTTCCGCAATTGTGTTCACTGACAAGGATTCTAACCAGAAATCATCTGAATCTTCGGTCGTTATCTGGCGCACCTTGTAGCTCGCTCTATTCTTCGCTTGCTTGTTTTCTTTGCTTTTACATACTCTGGCAAAATGGTTTGGCTTGCCGCAGTTCATGCAGTTTTTTCCTAGCGCTGGGCATCGATCATCGCGATGCTGGAAGGCACATTTCGGACAAACTGGTTCCTTGGTCTTCACTAAGGAGCTAATTTCCTGTGGTTTTGATGACCCTTGAATCTCTTGGCACTGTTCTTTACCGTGCTCGCGAGCTTTGCAAATCTCAACTGTCTTGCCGTAGGTCGGATTGTCCGAAATAAGTTTTTCTTGTAACTTCAAGTCTCGAACTCCCAGTATTATCCTGCTGCGAAGCATCCTCTCTTCCAGCTCTCCAAACTCGCATCGCTTGGCTAGTACTCTTAGGTCTGTTAGCCACACGCTGAAGGTCTCCCCTTCCTTCTGGTTTCGCGTTCCGAAGCGAAATTCATGATATGCTAGGTTAGATGCTGGTCGAAAAAACTCTTCAAATCTGGCTATCAGGAGACTGACGTCGTACCTCTCTTCTTCGTTGTCGAAGGAAAACGTGCTGTAGGTTCTCCGCGCTTCTTGGCCTATCGTCATAAGCAGTGTCGCTGCTTGGACCTCTTTGGGCTGCGATGTAAGGCGGGTCGCGGTAGCGAAGAGTTCAAACTCACTTTTCCAGACCTGCCAACTCTGCCAGGCATCTTCGGACGTGTCCAAGGGCTTGGGCGGAGGCAGTAGCGACGTCATAAATCCGTGTGACGCTGCGGCGTCGGATGCGTTGACCGTGGCCATGGGCGGATTCGTTTCAGCAGCAAGCGGCGTGTTGTCGACAACAGCGAGAGCCTGCTCGACGGATCGCTGTCGCGACCACTTCTGACACCATGTAGTCTGTTGCGTGTCAAGTGATGAACGAACGTTTATTTCCAGGAACAAGATAATATATACAGAGCAGTGACACAGATAAGAAGAGCGCGGCGGCGATAACATTAGGGCACAATCATGACTCGCGTTACAGAGGCAATATTTAGATACGCCATGCCCCACCATTCTGGCAGGCAACTTTAACTGTGTGCTGAATGGTAAAGACTCTTCAAATGGACTTCTGCCGGACTCCAGCCGTGTGGAGCTGCGCAAGCTGTTGCGTGATTACGACTTGCACGAAGCAACAGAGTCCATTTCGGCAGATGTGCCGGGCTTCACACATTGGCAGGCGAGCTCGCACGCAAGAATCGACCGGGTCTACGTGTCCAGCGAATTAGAAGCCTCATTGAACGGTTACGAAGCGCTGCCCGTTGCCTTCTCCGATCACGCGCTCGTAATCGTGCGTCTGGGAAAACAAAACAAATCGAGGCGGACAAGGACCGACTGGAAAAACTGGAAAATGAACGACAGCTTGACAGAGGATGACGAGCTGAACAATAAAATTAAGGATCTCATTACGCAAGCAGCTGCATTACGACCTGTGGACGCTGCTAGTTGGGAACAGATCAAAATAAGCCTAAAAATGGAGATTATACAACACAGCCAAATGAAGGCGCGTGAACGAAAAAAATTCGACGCTCACTTACAAAATGCCTTAAGCGTTTAATTGAAGAAGAAAACGTGTCCCCTGGGCTCTTTACGGAAGACATCCGCAACTGCAAAGAGCGCCTGCTGGCCATCATGGAAAAGGACTATGAGGGAGGAATGATTTGGTCGAGGGTTCTCGCCGTGGAAAAAGATGAAGCGCCTGGAAAGATTTTTAAAACGAAAGAACGGCAGCGTGCTCAATGTAATATGATCTCGCAGCTTCAAGTAGGGCCGGAGACTGTCTCGGAGCAGGACGCCATACAACAAGCGCTTCACATGGCTTTTGAAAAGCTGCTGGGAGTAGACAGTTTTCAAGATGGTGAACTTTTACAAAGCTTCTTGGAACAGATGCCTTCCATCCCGGCGGACGTTCGGGAAGCCATAAATGAGGACATCACCGAAGCAGAGATTGCCAGCACGATAAAAGAGCTGTCTCCTCGGAAATCTCCTGGCGTGGACGGCCTTGGAGCGGCGTTCTACAAAACGTTTGCAGATCTATTGGTCCCTCTTCTCTGTAGGAGTTTCTCCGATATCCTTGCACGAGGTCTTCTCCCTCCATTCATGCGGCAGGCGATGGTTGTCCTCATTCCCAAGAAGCGCTCTCCTCACAGCTATCCGAGCGTTGAAGACTTCCGGCCAATAAGCATCCTCACTACGGACTATAAAATTCTAGCAAAGATCTTAGCGAAGAGGCTTGACCGGGGCATTCGCTGCGTGGTTGGGGATTATCAAGCTTTTGGCATTCGTGGCAGAAGCATCCAGGACAACCTGCACATGATGAGGGTCATGTGCGAAGGCGCATTAGTGGAGGGCAGCCCCCTGGCCGCGCTCCAAGTGGATCTCAGCAAGGCCTTTGATCGTGTCTCTCACAGGTTCCTCTTCCGGCTGCTGGACCATTGTGGCATAGGTAAGACGCTCGGCAGATACGTCAGGATCTGTTACAAGAATATATCGACCAACATCAAGGTCAATGGAGGCCTCACCAAACCTATCCCCGTCCACTCATCGGTTCGTCAGGGCTGCCCTATGTCGCCGGTGTTGTTCTCACTCTACCTTGAACCATTGTGCCGGCGCATCATCAACGACAGTGCCATTAGAGGATTCAACTGGGCGCCAAGCCTGCTAAAGGCACTTGCGTACGCAGACGACTTAACTCTGTTGTGCTCCTCACGGAGTGAGGTTGAACTAGCGCTGAAGCACGTTTCGGACTTCTGCAGTGTGTCGGGTGCTCGACTGAACGAAAAGAAATCGACCGGTGCATGGTTGAGAGCCTGGGACGCTCACCCTGATAGCTTCCTGGGCATCTGATGGAGTTGCGCAGTGACAAACTATTTAGGCATAAGCTTGGCCCCCTAGTGCCTCAGGACTGGGGACTCAGGTATCTATATGAAAAGTTTGCATGCTAAAGCACAGGACTGGTATGGGAGATATTTGTATTTCTTTAATCGTAGTAGGGTCTGCAATTCGGTATTTTTTCCTACCGTGTGGTACGTGGCACAAGCAATGCCTTGTAAGATCATTGATGTTCAGAAAGTGAACCAGTTCTGCGCTGTGTACATAGCGCATGCGGCGCACCAATTTGTTCCTTTGCCGGGAGAAAGGTGGTCTCGGTCTAGTGAATGTTGAACTGAAGCTCCAAGTCCAGAGATTTATTTTTTTTCGCAGTCAACGTAACGAGCATTTGCGGAAAGCAATTCAAAAGCATGGCGGAAAATGCACAGCTCAGTGGATGCCGGCACCTAATGAATGGTCCGAGGGAGTTTGCACGCTCAGATTCTACAAAGAAATTGAGCGAGCATTGAAAACCTTTCACGGGATGTTTTCGGACGAATACCTTGCAAAGGTGAAGCGTCGCAGATTGTATTGGGATGCCCTGGAGCTGCTAACCCCTGTGCCCATGTACCGCGCGAACCTTCGCGATACATCGTCCAGTGTTTTAAAAGGCTTTCGTTCTACCCCGTTCAGACCGGCACAAAGGACTTTTTCTTTAAGTTTCATACTGAGGTTTTACCCGTCAAAACCTGGCTGGACAAGAAGGGCTTCTTTGTGCCATGGTCAATGAATTGTGCGCTATGCCCCTACGAGGAAGACCTGAGACATGTGTTCTTTGATTGCACGAATGCTCAATTGTTCTGGGCCCAAATAAGACAAACGCTTCAGGTCCAGCTCTACCCAGAATGGGAAAGCTGTAAATTTTTGGAGTTTGGTAACGGCACAAACAGAAGCTGTCTCGAGACGCTAGCCCTCCTTGGTCTCCACGCTATCTGGCACTCAAGGACAGATCACCTCCTGGTGGCAGTAGGTGGGAAACCTGCTTGGCGCCATTTTGTTGATGGCTTCCAGTATATTTCTTCAGTCCTCAGTGCGAGAGAGTGGGCAGGATATGACGACTGGAAGGCGTTCCAAAAGCGTTTGTCTTGGCCGAGTTTCTGAGACTTTTTATGGTGCCCACCGGGGTCGCTTCTGTACGTGGATCGATGTAACCGGTTCGTGGTCCCGACACTCTCCGAGGACAGATTGAATGTCAAGTGTGCTCTGCCTCCGCCACATGAGTCGGGGCTTTTAACATGTACATAGCATCACAAAGTTTTAAATAAAGGAAAAAAAAAGGCCTAACGGTTACCGCGCTTACCTTCTACGCAGAAGGCCGGGGTTCGATTCCTGGCCGCGGCTACACATTTTTGTTGTGGCTGTAATGTGATGTTCTGGTAAATTCGCGAACCGTTTTGCGGATTCGAGGTTAGAATGTTCTACGCGCCGAACCTTCTACGCCGAATGCTCCAGAAGCCCACGCGTGTACAAAAGGGGCTCCGCGGGGCAAGCCGGAGTCAGTTTCGCCTTGGCGTTCGACTCTGCTCTTTCGCCGACTTCGACGCCCGCGACGCTCTACTGTCATATTTCGTTTCCTTCTTTATTTTGGGCACAAGTTCGCCCGATTAAACGTATAGTTTACTCTGTTAGTTGCCGCCTCATCACTTGCCATTCGTGACAATATGGTGAATGGAAGAGGTAGCAGTTTGGACCCCATGCTAGAGTTCCAGACCTTACAGTTATCTGATTAAAAGGTTGTGGTGCAATTTGAAAAACTTAGTTTTAGAAAATCCTTGCCAAAAAGGCCTGCGATTACTTATTTATTTATTTTCAGGAAACCCTGCAGCGCCGAGGCATCAAAACAGCGGAGTGGGCAAAAAAAAAAAAGAAAAAAAGTCACAAATAGCACACATCTACAGCACACAACTACCAAACACAGAAAAATTATAATCATGAAACCAAATCCAATTGCGCAGATTATCAGCGTACAACAGTCAAAAGATGAACATATAAATTACAAATAACATACGTCATCGAAACGGGACAGCCAAGAACGCAAGTTTCTAACGCACTGATCATCCTAAAAAGATGAATCTCTATCGGATGGCACAACATCTTTGGGCAGGTCATTACCTTTAGGCAGGTCATTACACTGGGACGTGCAAATAGACGGTGTCTGCTACCGCCAACAGGCCCCATTTTTGCACAGGATATTTTTTATATAATCAATTTTATTTTTTATTAAAATATAATGATTCGTTTTCAGTTACGTTGGCGTCTGGTTCAAACACCTAGCGCTTCTTTGTACCGCACACTGAGCATTTAGCAATGCGCAGCCTATTTCGATGCAGAGAAAAACACGGTTTATTTTTTTCTCTTGAACACCGGGCATATTTTTTTTAAACAAAACACACAACAAAACTTATCTCACCTGTATGCTCCCGGCGGCCTCCCGTACCTCGAGAACTTTGTCCAAGAGCCCGGCTTCTGTGACTATGAACGTAGGCTGCGAATCTTCGAGCTGGTACAGTAGCTCTCCTGAACGCAGAAATCAGAGCGACGGCAGAAAAAGTAAATAATAATCTTACATGGCATCAAACCTTCCCACACTATATTTCATTTCACATTAGGGAGTTTTTGTCAGCGTTCTTTTACTTGAAGTAAAGTAGAAAGTAAATTAGAGGTTCTGTACTTCAAGTTAAGTAGTAAGTACACCGGGCACGATGTACTAAAATAAATTAATATCACTATAAAAAAAAAACAAAAAAAAACGTGCATCTACTTTTTGGCACAAAACTCGGAGAACCAAGCAAAGCAACTTACGGAGGCAGTTCAGCGAATGAAGATGCCGAAACATATGTTTAGACTAAAAAACGCAGCCTGAGTTGTGACTTTAAGCTATACAAAAAGTCACGCTAGCATTGCTAGCATGTCACAACTGCGTTTTTTGGCCGAAACATATATTTCGACATCGTCATTCGCTAAACTGTCTCCGTAAGTTGCGCTGATTGGCTCTCCGAGTGTTGTGCTGGAAAGCAGACGCACGGGCTTTTTTAGAGTATATAAAAAAAAGTGAAAGTCGTTTACAACTACCTGTAACGCCGAATTGGAGCGCAGCCCTTGAGGGGGAGGAGGGAAGAGTACTCAGGGGAGGGTATACCCCTCCTCCTCCCCTCATTCTTCAATCTCCTCCGGGGGGTCACGTGACCTTGGGGGGTCACCTGACCTCGGGCGGGGGGGGGGGGGGGTCACGTGACCCCGGGGGGGGGGGGGGGGGCTCGCACGGTGCATTATGGGACATTTCCCATAATGCACTGCGCGGTTACGCCGACGGCGACGACGCTCAAGCTGGAAACGGGCGCCTAAGAGCTGCGCTCTAATAGACTCTATGAAATGCCTGCGCGCCTACTTACCCGCAAAACACTCGAAGAGCCAATCTCTGCGATCAACCAAATCAGCTCAGCGAAAGTACTTTTAGAGCGCAGCTCTTAGGCGCCCGTTTCTGGCTTGAGCGGTGTCGGCGTCGCCGTCGCCGTCGGCGTAACTGCGCGGTGCATTATGGGATGCGTGACGTCACTGATGACGTCATCTACATCGTCATCGTCACTGGTGACGTCATCAGTGGCATCACTCATGACGTCATCGGCATCCGCATCGTCATCGTCACTGATGACGTCATCAGTGACGATATCAGTGACGTAAATGATGACGTCAACGGCATCCGCATCGTCATCGACAATCATCAAGGATGACGTCATCAGTGACGTCACTGATGACGTCATCGTCATCGTCGCGTGACCCCCCAGGTCACACTGAACCCCCCCCCCCCCTCCCGAGGTCACTTCACCCACCCACCCCAGTACCCTTCCGTCCTCCTCCTCAAGGGCTGCGCTCTAATTCGGCGTTACAGGGAGTTGTAAACGGCTTTCACATTTTTAAACCAATATTTTATGATTTCTTTCCTTCCCCTGTACAATTCCTTTTTTACGCATGCATATCTTTATGGGTAGTCGGGGATGCATCCGTTATTTTCGGAAATGGCAGCGAATATTGGATGAAGCCAGGTGGCCACAGACGTACCTGCACCAGCCTGCAGCGGTGCAGAAAAGTGCGGGGCAGTGTACTTCCAATTGTGTTCTACGATCAGCTCCACTCGCTGCAACGCAGTGCAGCTTTTGCAGGACATGCAAGTACTAAATCGAACCCAGCAA
Organism: Ixodes persulcatus; assembly: GCA_013358835.2. Classification (NCBI taxonomy): domain Eukaryota; kingdom Metazoa; phylum Arthropoda; class Arachnida; order Ixodida; family Ixodidae; genus Ixodes; species Ixodes persulcatus. The sequence goes on from JABSTQ010000598.1 coordinate 14,490, forward strand.
GTAATTATTTTCGAAAACGGCGCCAGGGTTAAGCGTACTCGGAGAAAGCAGTGCGCCAACCCCGTATACTCCCGCAAGCAACCCCCTCGTGGAGGAGTGTCCTCTCCTAATATTCTTAACCTTCACGCTCGCGCTGATCGAGCGAGAAGTAGCCAGAGATGCTGCGGCAAAGCCGCCCCCAGTACGAACGGAGCGATGCATCGTCTGCTGGGGTTTTTGGTGAGAATAGTATCTCAGTATTTTTTTCAGTGTTGGCAAATCATCGCTTTGTGATACAAATTTAACGAGACCAAATTTGTAGAATGTACTTTGAAGTCAGGTGTCCTACATTCCTCGAAAAGTACCAGAAGAAAAAAAAATACTTTGTAAAGTACAAGTACATACTTGGATGACATACTTCGAGTAAAGTACTAGTTTTTTAAAACATTAAATACAACGTATTTAATGTACTGTAAAACCCTTTATTTTCGCAACCCTATTTTTTGCAAATCGGTCACAGACAACAGAATCGCGGTCACTATATATCGAGAATTTCAGATGCCTGCATTGAAACTCTTAAAAATCGAAAATATCGCGCGCCTTTAAATTTCGCGAAATCTTCAGTTCGTGAAATTCTCGAAAATTAAGGGCTCGCGCGAACGGTTTTACAGTATTTCCCAACACCGGTTTTCGCAGACACTTTTTTTTTTTTTTTGCCTTCCGCCGCACTGTTTGCAACGAAGTGGTCGCTATTGCGCATGCACGGCGCTATAAGTCGTCCCTGCAAACCTCTGGATCTCATAGCGGATTGCGGAGAGTGTTGAGGGACGGCGGAAATAATCCGCCAAAGCTCCGACCGCAGCGACCGCTACCATCCGACATAGCCAATCAAGCGGCTACAAAAGTGCAACGTCATGGCGCTCGTTGGCGTTGTGTGTTTGCCAGCACCGACGAAACCAATCACAGACCAATCGGTGCCTGTTTGATTCAGTCGGCGAGAGCAAACCGACCAACTTTAGGTGCTGCTTGATTTACTCCATCAAATCGTAGCGTCGGCTCTGGACGGACTTAAGGGGGCGGTGCAACAACTTTTGTTCTTTCCGCGACTGCCAATCAGAATGAATTCCTGACGTATATAAGCTATGAAACACGCATTAGTTGTCCCCCGCCCCCTCCCCCCAATCAATATATCCGGAAAAAAAATGAAAGAAAACCGAGCAGCGATGCTGAACCGATATTTAAAATCTCATAATTATTGCCCGAGCGGGCTTCACGGGATGGTACTGTACCTAAAAACGGTATTCAATCCGACGGATGGGGCCCGAATTATTGTATTTCTTTGAATTAAGAGCGAATCCTCGGCCGGAAGCCGCCGGCGCGAGTGAGTCCTTCTGAGAGCAGGCGTAGCGGAAGTGACGTGCGCATTCTCGGCGCCCCCAGCGCCCCTGGTGCCTCCGCGCATTCTCCTCGTTCGTTGGTGCTCGCCTTGATTCTTCGCTCGGCGGCTGTTCTGCTGCTCCTGCTGCTGCTGCAGCTGCTGAGGCTGCTGCTACTGCTGCTGTTGACGATTTTATACGTCGCCATACTAGTAAAGAGATCGCAAAAGGCAATGCCGACCAGCCGAGGTCGCGGAAATCTAAAATATGGGGCAGAGCCCGCGTGGTACTAACAATAACAAACGCCACCCGGCTTAGCGCCTGGCGAATGAGAATGCGCACGTCACGAAGCCAGCTTTCCACGACGCTCACCAGGGGTCGCGTAAAATTGTATTTTTCGTGTTTATTCAATTTTATACGCCAATTCTCGCTCAAAACAACGTCATTTAGAAGTAAAGCACATGCTATGTATGCCATTGCGACCAAGAATTTCCACCCAAAATTTCGGTTCAGCATCCCTTTAAAGGGGTCGTGCAACGATATTCTAAATATACTCGCACCCAAATATACTCGCACCCAACGCAACTGATCAAGAAACTCATTTGTTGGGGTGTAATTTCAAGGACAAAAGCGAGCGTTTTCATACAATCTCTCCTTCGTAACCGGGGGATCGCAGTACCCCCCAATGACGATATATTTGAATGCGGCTCATAGATTGGCACCCGAGCATTGCGTGAGCTTTCCATCTGGGCTCGTGAAAATCGATAGCTCGACAAGCATTTGCGTAGCGGCCCGTGTCCAATCGCTGCAATGACGACAACAGCCGAACCATAAAAATAGTCTGGAACTCAGCGTGTGTGCCGTGCTTTTCCAACCCCAGCGCGTGGCTATGATATAAACATTTGCGGTATATAATCGCCTCCAGGTCACGTGGCCGCTTGTTCTGGCTGCGAGTTGAGGGGATGAACGCTGCTCGTTTTAGAGCCCAGCTCTTAAAGGAGCTGTGCAACGATATTCAATTGGAATGTTTTTCACTTTACACGAGCTTACTGGCACTAGTGGGACTCAAGGATACTCGCATGCAATGCCACTGGCCAAGAAACTCCTTTGTTGCGGTGTAATTTCAAGGACAAAAGCGATCATTTTCATTCAATCTCTCCCTTGCAAAATTCGATGACGTAACGCGGGGATCGCAGTACACCCGTATGACGATATTTGAATGCGGTTCATAGATTGGACCCGAGCATTGCGTGGGCACTCGATTTAGGCTCGTGATAATTGATAGCTCGAGAAGCATTCGAGTATTGGCCCGTGTCCAATCGCTGCAACGACGACAATAGCCGAGCCATAACAATGTCTGGAACTCAGCGCGTGTCCTGTGCTTTGCCAACCCCAGCGCGTGGCTATGATCAACATTAGCGGCATATAATCGGCTCCAGATCACGTGGCCGCTTGTTCTGGCTGCGAGTTGAGGGCGTGAACGCTGCTCGTTGTTTTTTAATTTTTTTCTGGGACTTCTAATGCGTCGGGTGAAAAACGAAGGCGTGTTTCATAGGTCATTAACGTCAGGGATCCGTTCTAAGCGGTATTTGCGCAAAGTAAAAAAATTGTTGCATAGCCCCTTTAAGCGCGGTTCAAACAGGCCCGGAGTACGGCGCCCGGGCCAGCCCGGGTGCCGGAACCCGTAGTGACGCAATCACCTCCGGCATCCGTTTACGGGAGCAGACCTCACGGTTTGGTTTGAGCGGCGGCGGCACGGGCCCCGTCTACGGGAGCTGACGTCACGGCGGCTCCCCAGGCAACCAATCAACGGCTGTCGTCAAGCGGGGTCGTCGCCGCTTGCGCGGGCAGCGCGGGCGAGGCGAGACGCTCTGGACCTCTGGACGAGGCAGGCGACACAGCCACGCTGGCCACGCCAGCCACGCTTGGCGCTCCGCTTAGAGCGGCACTGGCGCGTTGTTTTCGTTGTTTTGTTTCGCGATGGCGTCGTCTCGGCAGGATCCCGGCTACGAAGTGGTACGTCACAAATGAAAGAACTATCAACTAGCGTCGGCTGACTACTTTGGCGGCTGCGTGTGAGCAGTACCTGCGGAGCGTGAAGAAAAAGAAGCGGAAGGCCGTCTGCGAGCTCCTGAAGTCTCGCAAGACGCTCGGCGAGTACGCCACCATCGTAAGACAGATGTACGAAGACCCCGACGGCCGGGTCTTCTTCGAGTGCTTCCGAATGTCACGAGTCAGGTAGGGTGTGCTGCTTTTTATTTTGGATTATTTTCATGTTATATATCAAGTGTCGTTCCACGTGGGCCCGCGCGTCGCTCGCAGGAATACTCGCGTGGAGCGTGCGCTCCCGCAGTGAAACCACGTTTAGATCACTTTTAACGCGGCAGGATCACGAGAGCAGCTTTCGTAACAGTCACACGCTTGTCAGATTTTACTGCGTCTGTGCTATAAAAAAATAGCAATGACATGCACATGTGCAGCTCATACGACACACTCTTTCTGTTCACAAAACCTGGTCACGGTGTTGTGCTCCTTCGAGTGCATGTATGACCGAAGCCCGTTCTGCTTCCTTGTCCTTTGTGCTAGCTAGGATGTGTGCTTACAAGCTGCTTGTGAGGGAATTCTGCACGAAAGCTCGCGCTGCAGAACCCAAGGATCTTGGGTTCAATCCTCACCCCTGCCCGCTTCGATCTGGATGAGCATCGTACCGGCGTGCGGTCGTGTATCACTACTGCGTGGTGCACGTTAAAGACCCTAGGCTAGCGGTCATACAGTACTGCCTAAAACCTCATCTACAGCGCGTACCGGTGTCGTTGACCATTTTAACCTTTTAAGTGCATCTCACTGCCTTTCCGGTCTCTTTGCAGCCAGCAAGCCAACCACTGCCTGCCTCTACAAACGGCCTTTCTAAAGGCCACTCATATTTGCATTGAAGATGCCGTTTCATCGGGTTGCAACCACCTCCCGTGTCTCTGAAACCATGTGAATAAATTATTAAAAGCAGTATCGAGTTCTTTCGCTTGTCCTGGTCCTTCTGGTCGCTACGATACCTGTCGTAGATCCAGGGGTACCGCTGAACTAGCTGAATTAATTTATAGGTTTTCTCGCGTACGTCAAACGCAGCGGCAACTTCAGCCCTCTTCGGGGCAGCGGCACTCTTCTTTGCAGCTTCCGCAGCTTTCCTCGCGTCGGCAATTGCACGCGGAACCACGCGAACGCCGGTGGCAAGGAGGGCGGAGGAGGGAACCGCGCCGCGCTGATTGGCCGCGGAGAAAATACGGAAACCTACGTCACGACCCGGGAAGGAGAAAGTTGAAAATTTTTCAACTCTTGACCCGGGTGCCGGAAGCCGTAATTACGTCACCGCCCGTACGGAGGGAGCGCTGACGTCACTACGGGTTCCGGCATCCGGGCTGGCCCGGGCGCCGTACTCCGGGTCTGTTTGAACCGCGCTTTAGGCGCCTGTTTCCGGCTTGACCGGTGTCGCCGTCGGCGTCGGCGTAACCGCGCGCGTTGCATTATGGGAATCATGCAAGGAGGCGTAACGGCACGTTGAATTATGGGACGATTTCCCCGCTAAATTTAGCGTAAAAATGTTTTCTAATTTTCTCTGCTAAATTTAGCGGGGAAAGTGTTTTGCTAAATTTAGCGGTAACATTTCCCCGCTAAAATTAGCGGTAACATTTCCAGGCTAAATTTAGCGGGAAAATAGTCCTCGCTAGTTTTAGCGGAACAACTTCCCGCTAAATTTAGTGGTAACATTTCCCCGCTAAGTTAAGCGGAAAAATTTCCCCGCTAAATTTAGCGGTAACATATGCAGGCTAAATTTGGCGGTAACATTTCCCCGCTAATTCAAGAGAAAAATTTCCTCGCTCAATTTAGCGGTAACATTTCCAGGCTAAATTTATCGGGAAAATTTCCCCGCTAACTTTAGCGGAAAACGTTTCGCTAAATTTAGCGGGAAATTTAGCGAAATTTTTCCGCTAAATGGTTGGGGAGCAGGAGAGGAGGAGGGGAGGGGGACGAGGGGCATACCTTCCCCTCCGTACCGTCCCCTCCTCCTCCTCAAGAGCTGCGCTCTAATTCGGCATTACAGAGAATTGTAAACGTCTTTTATTTTTGTTTAATTTTTTTTGCGACTTCCATTTCGTGTGGTGAAAAACGAACAAATGGTTCATGGGTCATTAACGTCAGGGATTCGTTCTAAGCGGTATTTGCGTAAAGTACAAAAATCGTTGCATCTCCCCTTTAACTCGCAGCCAGAACAAGCGGCCACGCAATCTGGAGCCGATTATATGCCGCCAACATGTATCCTTTAGCCACGCACTTGTGGTTGGCAAGTCACGGGACACGCACTGAGTTCGAGGCATTAGAGAGTTTTAGTAGATCGTTCCTATAACGATACGATAACCATACGATACCAATACACAGAACAGGTGCGCATTCCTGTTCTGTGTATCGGCATCGTATGGTTATCGTATCGTTATAGGAACGATCTACTAAAACTCTCTATTGTTAGGGGTTCTGCTATTGTCGTGATTGAAGCGTTTGCGCACTATACTTTGTTTCACCTTGTGATGTACCGCAGGAAAGGCTACAAGTGCGAACTTCTTGCTCTGGGGCACATCTCGGTGGCACAAACTCTCGTGACTTAAGAGCGGCTGCCAAATCTATGAGTTCGCGCTTCTAGCCTTCGCTGCGGTACAAGGACCAAGTAGATCCATTCCGATCTGCTGGAAGGGTGCGGTCGGGGGAGCAATCGGCTGCAGAAGACCGCCGACGAAGCCGGCAGGTCTTCTGCAGCCGATTGCTCCCCCGACCGCACCCTTCCAGCAGATCGGAATGGATCTACTTGGTCCTTTCCCGCCGTCAACGTCGGGAAACCGCTGGATAATCGTCGCCACAGATCATCACACGCGGTACTCCGAAACGAAAGCCCTTCCTTCAGGGACTGCTGTGGAAGTCGCCAAGATTTTCAGCGAGTCCATCGTCCTCGGAACGGCGCTCCCGAAGTTCTGATTACAGATCGCGCAACATGGTTCATGGCACAGATGACCCAAGAAATCCTCCGGCTCAGTCACACCAGCCACCGTCGTACCACTGCGCACCACCCGCAGACCAACGAGCTGACGGAGCGACTCAACAAGACAATCGTCGACATGATCTCTATGTACGTCGACGTAGAGCACAAGACGTGGGACGAGGTGTTGGCCTACGTCACGTTTGCCTACAATTCAGCGGTTCAAGAGATCACTGGATTCACACCTTTTCAGCTGGTACATGGTCGGAAGGTAACGACCATGCTGGACGCCATGCTGCCCCATGAGCCATCTGTCAATGAGAGCGACGACACCCAGGTGGTTGCTCAACGATCCGAAGAAGTCCGCAAGCTCGCCCGACTCCTGATTCAAGCCCAACAACGTCTTGACACTGGCCGCTACAACCTTTGTCGTCGGGACGTCCACTTCCAGCCCGGAAACAGGGTGTAGGTCTGGACACCGATTCGCCGCCGGGGTCTCAGCGAGAAACTCCTGAAGCGCTACTTTGGACCCTACAAAGTGCTTCGTTGACTGGGGGATCTGAACTACAAGGTGATGCCCGACGGAACACGGACTTCATCACGCCGCCTTCCACGACCGGAAGTCGTCCACGTCGTGCGCCTCAAGCCGTACTACGATCGATAGGACTGTGAATTGTGTTTTGTAATACGCTCGATCGGATTGTGTTACACAAGTCTACGTAGTTTGCCATTATTTTTTTGTTTTGCTGTTTTTGTTTTCCGGGACGTCGCTTCGAGACGATGCGCTTTTGAAGGGGGGAGTAATGCCACGCGCGTTGGCGAGCAAGCGCGTGCGTGGCGGAGTGGTTACTGTCGCGCGGAAGGTGTAGGTTCGATTCCAGTTAGTGGACTGTCCTTTTATTTATTCTTTCAACTTAGCCTTCTCGTAAGTTCGAGAGCATACTTGTCTGATCGAGTTCCGTATGTTCTACGCCGAACGATCCAGAAAACCAACGAGGGTACATAAGGGATTCCGCAAGGCGAGCGGAGTCAGTCTCGCCCTAGTGTTCGACTCCGCTCTTACGCCGACTTCGACGCTCGCGGCGCTCTGCTGTTATCTTCTGTCTCCTTTTTATTTTCTTTTGGGCACAAGTTCGCCCATAAACGTTCTGTTTACTCAGTTATTTGCCGCCTCATCACTTGTCATTCGTGACAATATGCTTTAATCCATCTGATTAGACATGAGGGAACATCAAAGTATATAATATTTTCACTAGTTTACGATGGGGTACCTTGTCGAAGGCCTTCGACAGGTCAATGAACGCTGCATCCAACTGCTTACGATCATTCACATAGCTGTATATTTCATGATAAGGCTCAATTAACTGAGTCACTGTCGACAGGCCTCTACAAAAAACATGGTTAGGAAAGGAACAAGTTGTTTGTTTACTATTTGTTCTATTAATTTACAATATGTGCAGGTAAGGGAAATGGGGCGATAGTTCTAAACTGAGTCCTATTTTCCGTTGTTTTTTTTTAAGGGAACAACTCTAGCCACTAGGCAGTTATCCGGCCATACTATATATCTGCGATTGATCTAGAAAATATATATGTTAAATGCTTAGAAACCCATTGAGTTTCTAAGTATGCGATGAAAGCGCTTCAAGCGCAATGAATTAGTTTTGCATTCATTGCGTTTGAATGCCTCGCAGATGACTCGCCTCGCAATGCCTCGCCTCGCCCGCCAGATTCCTCGCAAAACGCAATGAATGCGTTTTGCGAGGCATCTGGTACAGATGATTTTTTAATGTCAAGGGATAGAAATGTCCCGATGCTACTGCACCAAAAAACCCCATACTCCTACAAGGGATAGCAATAATGACACTGTTAGGGTCTAGGGGTTTATTCTACATAAACTCACTCCACATGAGCTATTTTCCGACCGTTAGAGTCCTAACTTCCTTCTTCTCCCTCGTGTCCGACCTGGCGCACGCTCTGCTGTCCCATCGCATTGTCCCCCGTGAGCAACAATGCTTTGATGTGCCACCCACTGGGCAGGGCATGAACTCCGTGCCCAGCACGGAGTGTGGCGCGCGAGCGCCTATGTTCTGTCACGGCCGGACTAGAAGCGCGCGCTCTCTTCCTCTTCTTACGGCCTTTGCAATCACCCGGGAGTCAATGGCATTTTTTCTCCGTATGTAGTTCTCTTGCTTGCCGCCAGGGGCGCAACCACCTCACCCCACTTCACCCCACTCGGAGAGTTCCTTTGAGCTGCTTTGCGCTGGTGTTCGAGCTTCGTATGCGTTGTATTTTTGGCAACCGTTTATTGAACTTCGCTCCGATTTAAGTCACCCTACCGACAGGCAGTGTCGTCAGCAAACTGCGTTCCCCTGTGACATGGACGGGACCTCTCTACTTGTCTGACCCTTTGCACGCCGTTGTCAATGCCCAGAGGGCATTAACAACAGTCACTCAAAGCGCTTGGCTGGTTTAATTTGCAACAAGTTCCTCGGAATACTTCTGATTAACCATGCAAAGAAGGGCACAGAAAGAAACGAAAAATCAGCTTTATATGTGGACAAGCCCTCGAGGAAGCACTTTAGGGTGTAATATGCACTGTGCGAAAATTGTACAGACTATAGAGCAGCTGACCGACTTCATGTGCGGCCTATGAAATGATGATGCAGACCACGGCATTAGATAGATTTGGCCTGCTTACATTTCACGAGGGTGTACGAATTATTTATCATTTAAAGTTCCTCCACGTAGAAGGGGTCCGTATCCTCCTGTTCTTGAGTTGCAACAGAAGTCCTGGAGGTAAAGACGAGTATAGTTTTTCCGCAATTGCATTCGCTGTCTCTACTTACTACTTTTTACTCCCGACTCTCTCGGAGATGTGCGTAAAATATTCACCGTTTTGGGCTCATTAGAAGCGCATTAGATAGAGTGAAACGAAGGTGAAACGAAGGTGAATGTGAAACATAAGGTGAAACGAAGTATAGCAACTACACGAATGCTTGTCGAGCCATCTATTATCGCGAGCCAAAAATCGAGTGCTCCATGAAATGCTCGGGTCCAGTCTCTAAACCGCATTCGAGTGTCGTCACTGGGGGGAGTGTATATCGTCACCGGGGGACACTACGACCTCCAAACTACGTCACCACGTTTTGCGACGAAGAGATTGAAAGAAAACGCTCGCTTTTATCCTTGAAATTTCACCGTACAAAAGAGGTTTCTTAGTCAATGTCGTTGCGTGGGAGTACACTATACTCTGTTTCATACTTAGCGTGCAACGCTGTCAAAGCTACTGGCGCGAGCGTGGGGCTTGATCTCGTTTATCATTTTCACGAGTTCTCGCGCATAGAAAACCATAGATGGAGCCACGCGCTCGCGCCAGTAGCTTTGACAGCGTTGCACGCTAAGTATGAAACAGAGTATAGGGTCCCACTATACTCCGTTTCACCTTATGTTATACCGCAGCGAAGGCTAGAAGCTCGAGCTCATAGCGTTGGCAGCTGCCCTTAATGCACGAGAGCGTGTGCCGCCGAGATTCGCCCCAGAGCAAGGAGCTCGCGCTCGTAGCCTTTCCTGCGGTACATCATAAGGTGAAATAGAGTATAGTGACAGTGAGCTCGTGTAAAGGGAAAAAACATTCCAACCGGATACCGCTGCACTGCACACGGAGTTTAGGTTCGTTGTCTGGACACAAGCCACAAGAGCTGTTCGTAATGTTTTGCGTCTTCATAAAAAAGTCCGGTTAGCCAAAAAACGTACACTTTAAGAAAGCTGGTGCGTCTACTTTTCCCAAAAGCACCTGAGAAAGCCGATCGCTGCAATCTACGGAGGAGCATAAAAGAATGAGGAGGATTAAAAAGTGTTTACACCTAAGAAGGCATTCTGCGCTGTGGCGCTGAGCCCACACCACCTAGAATAATGAAAGCCTCCGCATCGCCTCCTTTCCCTTCATGAAACGTCATCAGAGTCGGATCGCGCTGACTCAGCTAATGCGCCCGAGCCGACCTTCGACACGCTGATTGAACACGAGCCCTGGCCGAACACTGACGCAGCACTCGTGCAAAATCACAGGCCTCAATCGATCTGACTGTGATGACGGGGTGGAATCCTTCTGCTTATTTAGGTGGTGTTGGGCCGTTGGATGAGCATGGTCAAACATCACGATCAGTGCCACAACTCAGACGTTTTATCAGATATAAACATAATTTCATCTTTTTTATTCGCCGAGCTTTTTCTGTAGGACGCAGAGATTGGCTTTCCCGCGTGCTTTTTATTTATTTGTCAATAGTGCCAGCCCATTTGGGCCAAATCCAAAGGGAATGATTTAATCACAGTGCACATTGTTCACTGAAAGAATAAAAAGCAATGTGTTTACACATTCTTTTTTACACAAGATCTTTAGCTGCACACGCCCATAATTTTTCTTTTTTCCATATGATAAAGCATGGTTGGTTTATAACATTACACATATTTACAAGTGGGTACCTAAACAATACATTAAACAGCGCAATGACTATACGGTGTCAAAACATCTTAGAAGCGAAATTAAATATCTAGGAAATTTGCAAAAGCTGAAAATGAATCAATATCAACAACGTCACTGGGTAGCTTGTTCCATAGATACATTATACGCACAAAAGATGACTTTTTAAATGTATTTATTCGAGCAACAAGACTCACCATTTCCGAATTATGTATTAGTCCGTAGTTGATGGTTCTTGGTATAAGGTATTTACAGCTATCAATTTTAAAGAGTTCAATATAAATCTAAAAGAACAAAAACACGCGTCGGCATAACCTTCTATAGATTAAGGGTTGTAACTTTGTTGGAGTTTTAAGTCCCGTAACGGACGCTGATCACCTGAAATCTTAAAAATAACCCGCGCCACCAGTGATTCGGTATCTTCAAGCTCTTTAACAAGGTTTACCTGCCAGGGATCCCAAGCTTCGCACGCGTATTCTAGGGTAGAGTAATAGCTGTGTTACATGGCACACTTAACCGCGGTTAACTCAGCTTTAATGCCTCGTTCACACTTGCGAACCGGCGGCCGAAATCGCGGGAATTCTGACGCCCAGCGACGAAAGCAGGCAGATGTTCCGGCGGAAAGCAAGATCGCTCTGAGACCAATTTTCAACGCCGGAAAAAAGTTTTCGCTCGCCGCAAGCCAATCAGAACGCACGGGGGAAGTGGCGCTTGCTGACGTCAGATCCTGTCCGAGCAGACGGTATTGCAAATGGCGTCCACTATGTCTGTGCCGTCTGTGCCTGTGGCTATACCAGTGTCAACGGAGCTACTAATAGAAGCGGTGAAAAACCATGTCGTACTTTGTGACAAGACGCATGCTCGATACAATGACAATGATTATAAGGACGAGCTATGGAAGCTAATTGGAACCGAATTGGGAACAAGCGGTACGTACTGCTGCGGTGCACACTGCACACACGTTGTTTATTTACTGCATTCTCGTGTTACAAAGAGGATGTCGCGGATTCGCTCAGCACTGCGGCTGTTACCTATTTTACATCGTAGCCGTAAAGTGTATTTTTAATCAGCCGTGTTGCGTCGATCTCCATGTATTCTGCCATAGGGCGAGAATCGCGAAACTTCTCTGACCTCGTGGACCGCCTGCAAGGATGCTCTGAGACGGATTTTCACCAACCAATATCGACGAGAGAGGGCCGAGGACCTTCTACGAATGAAGACCCAGGGCACAAGCGAGACGATCACCAGCTTTGTCGAAGATGTTCTGCGCCTGGTCGCTCGCGCCGACCCTCAAGCCACCGACAAAAAGAAGTTTCGGATCCTGATGCGAGGCGTAAAAGATAACATCTTCGGTGGCCTTGTCAGCCACCGTCGAAGATTTCGTCAAGGAAGCCACAAACATCGAAAGTGCCCTTCAAGCGCGGGCCTCCCATTACCAACGACTTCCCGGTGTCGCTGCCCTCTCGACTTTCAGCTGCAACGGCCCGGACCTCGGCGAGATCATCCGGGACGTCGTGCGGGAGGAAATAAGGACGCTTCTTCCTGCTGCCGCAATCCCGGATTCGCCCTCAATCGCCGAAATTGTCCAGGAAGAAGTTCAGCAGGCGTTGCAGACACAAGTTCTTGTCAGCGCAGCTCCCGAACCATCGACGCTGAGCTACGCGGCAGCTACCCGACGACCACCGCCCCCTGCTCACCCGTATACGGCGCCACCCCGACGTGAACCTCCAGTGCCGCAGTTTTCCCGACGCCAGGAAGATCGGGCGCACGCCCACCCAGAACAAGCGGCGCCACGAAAGACCGATGTGTGGAGGACGGCCGATCGACGCCCGTTGTGCTATCACTGCGGTGAAGCCAGCCACATTTACCGTCGATGCCCCTACAGACAACTGGGGCTGCGCGGGTTCCATCCGAACGACCCGCGCCCAGGGTACGACGAACGCCGTCGCGACATCGAGGAGTACTTCCGACGCTCGCATTCCCCAGAGGCGTCTTTCCGCCGTGAAGCCCGCTCCCCACCGCCACGACGTTCAGCGTCCCCAGCACCACGACCCCACCAAGAGAGCATGTCTCCCCTGCGGCGCCGGGAAAACTAAGTGCGCCAACCCCTGGAGGTGACGTTGCCGAAAACGACGGAAGCAAACAGCCTCCAAGAACGCCGGAGCGCTCCCACTCTCCCGACGCCCCGCATCGCACCGACGTGCCTGCAACGGTGTCCAACAACCTAAACGTTGTTATCGACGGCATCGACGCATCGGCACTCGTGGACACCGGAGCAGACTACTCAGTCTTGAGTGGGAGGCTCTGTCGCCGCCTGCGAGAAGTGACAACGCCGTGGGATGGACCTCAAATACGAACCGCTGGAGGGCATCTCATCACACCAGCCGGCAGATGCACCGCTCGCGTTGAGAGCCACGGTGAGACGTGCCCTGTGAAATTCGTCAATCTACAAGACTGTGCCAGAGGAGTCATTCTCGGCATGGACGTTCTGTGTGAATACGGCGCCGTCATCCACCTTTGTGAAAACAGATTGACGCTGCGGACGCCTGCTCCACCTTCAGAGAAACCCCAAACAGCGTCAGTGCCGTCCGAGTCGCTGCCGACCACGTGAACCTGCCGCCGCGATCAAGTGTTGTCGTACCCGTCGTGACCGATGCAGCTACCTGCGTCGAAGTTGTTCTGGAAGGCAACCTTCAATTGCTCCTGGGAAGAGGAATAGGCGTCGCAAGAGGAGTGACTAAACTTCAGGATGGGCGCACCGTGGTCGTCGTGGCAAACTTCCGCCAAGAAACACAACACCTCACAAGAGGTACCGCTGTGGGCCACGTCAATTAACTTCGGAACTCCGCCGAAATCGCCGCGATTGTTGAAGAATCATCGCCACCTCAGCAAGACATTACGCCGCTAGCGCAGCTTGACATTGACCCCAAGCTTCCGGGCCAAAGCGACGGCAGCTGAGTGACCTCCTCGCCGAATACAGCGACTGCTTCGCGACGTCGTCGACGGTGCGCCAAATCACCGTTGCGAAGCATCGCATCGTCACCGAGGACGACGCAGTCCCTGTGCACCGATCGCCGTACCAAGTCTCCATAAAAGAACGGGAGGTCATCCAAGAGCAAGTGGAAGAAATGCTGAACGACGACATAATCCAGCCTTCAAGCAGTCCGTGAGCCTCTCCAGTCGTGCTGGTTAGGAAGAACGACGGAACGCTTAGGTTCTGCGTGGACTACCGGCAGCTGAACGCGGTAACGAAGAAAGACGTCTATCCAGTCCCCTGAATCGATGCCACGCTATACCCGCTGCGCCACTCTCGATACTTTTCATCGATTCCCGAAGAGCGGCTACTGGCACATCGAAGTCGACGAACGGGACCGAGAGAAGACAGCTTTCGTCAAGCCGGGTGGCCTGTACGAGTTCAAGGTGATGCCTTTCGGCCTATGCACGGCGCAGGCAACTTTCCAGCCTGTTATGGACACGGTACTGGTAAGGCTGAAGTGGCAGAGCTGTCTCGTCTACCTTGACGACGTCGTAGTGTTTTTAAGCGCCTTCGACGAGCACTTGCGACGACTCCGAGCTGTTCTCCAAGCCATTCAGACCGCCGTACTCACACTCAAGCCGTCAAAGTGCCGGTTCGCCTATGACGAACTGAAGTTCTTAGACCACGTGGTTAGTAACAAAGGCGTCCGCCCAGACCCCGAGAAGACTCGCGCCGTAGCGGCACTTCCAGCGCCGACAGACAAGAAGGCCGTGCGAAGATTCCTTGGACTTTGCGCCTGCTATCAACTCTTCGTTCGGGATTTCGATACAATTTCCGCACCGCTCACAAACCTCACGAAGGACCCCGAAAAGTTCGAATAGGCCGAGGAGCAGCAGCAGGCATTCGACGAGCTGAAACGACGACTCCAGACTCCTCCTGTGCTTGGACATTTTGATCAAGATGCGGAAACCGATATTCACACGGACGCAAGTAAAGCAGGACTGGGCGCAGTACTGGTCCAAATGCAAGAAGGCATCGAGCGAGTCAGCGCCTACGCAAGTCGGACACTGCCCAAGGCGGAGAAAAATTACTCCACGACTGAGAAAGAATGCCTTGCGGTCGTCTGGGCAATCACGAAGTTTCGTCCGTACTTGTACGGGAGCCCGTTTCGTTCCGAGTGGTGACGGACCACCACTCGCTTTGCTGGCTTGCGAAACGCAAGGACCCGTCAAGGCGCCTCGCTCGATAGAGTCTCCGACTACAAGAGTTCAACATGACTGTGGTCTACAAGTCAGGCCGCAAGCACAGCGACGCCGACTGCCTGTCCAGAGCCCTAGTCGAAACCCCTTCCGGCTGCAGCGACGACAATGACGACGAGTGCTTCCTAGGAGCAGTGAGCACCAACGACATGGCACAACGTCAACGGGACGATCCTGAGCTGCGCGCATTAATCGAGCACCTGGAAGGGGGCGGGAGTACCGTGCCACGCGTCTTCTTACGAGTACTGCCGACCTTCGCCATTCGACAGGGTGCACTCTACAAAGAGAACTTCGGGGACAAAAACACACCGTGGTTGCTGGTAATCCCGACCGACCTTCAGGAAGAGATCTTTCAAGCATGTCACGATGACTCGACGTCCGGAAACCTCGGTTACAGCCGAACACTTGCCCGTATTCGTGAAAAGTATTACTGGCCAGAGCACCCCAAAGTCGTCCACCTCTACACCCGATCGTGCCACGAGTGCCAGCGACGTAAGAAACCGCCGACGAAGCCGGCAGGTCTTCTGCAGCCGATTGCTCCCCCGACCGCACCCTTCCAGCAGATCGGAATGGATCTACTTGGTCCTTTCCCGCCGTCAACGTCGGGAAACCGCTGGATAATCGTCGCCACAGATCATCACACGCGGTACTCCGAAACGAAAGCCCTTCCTTCAGGGACTGCTGTGGAAGTCGCCAAGATTTTCAGCGAGTCCATCGTCCTCCGGAACGGCGCTCCCGAAGTTCTGATTACAGATCGCGCAACATGGTTCATGGCACAGATGACCCAAGAAATCCTCCGGCTCAGTCACACCAGCCACCGTCGTACCACTGCGCACCACCCGCAGACCAACGAGCTGACGGAGCGACTCAACAAGACAATCGTCGACATGATCTCTATGTACGTCGACGTAGAGCACAAGACGTGGGACGAGGTGTTGGCCTACGTCACGTTTGCCTACAATTCAGCGGTTCAAGAGATCACTGGATTCACACCTTTTCAGCTGGTACATGGTCGGAAGGTAACGACCATGCTGGACGCCATGCTGCCCCATGAGCCATCTGACAATGAGAGCGACGACACCCAGGTGGTTGCTCAACGATCCGAAGAAGTCCGCAAGCTCGCCCGACTCCTGATTCAAGCCCAACAACGTCTTGACACTGGCCGCTACAACCTTTGTCGTCGGTACGTCCACTTCCAGCCCGGAAACAGGGTGTACACCGATTCGCCGCCGGGGTCTCAGCGAGAAACTCCTGAAGCGCTACTTTGGACCCTACAAAGTGCTTCGTTGACTGGGGGATCTGAACTACAAGGTGATGCCCGACGGAACACGGACTTCATCACGCCGCCTTCCACGACCGGAAGTCGTCCACGTCGTGCGCCTCAAGCCGTACTACGATCGATAGGACTGTGAATTGTGTTTTGTAATACGCTCGATCGGATTGTGTTACACAAGTCTACGTAGTTTGCCATTATTTTTTTGTTTTGCTGTTTTTGTTTTCCGGAACGTCGCTTCGAGACGATGCGCTTTTGAAGGGGGGAGTAATGCCACGCGCGTTGGCGAGCAAGCGCGTGCGTGGCGGAGTGGTTACTGTCGCGCGGAAGGTGTAGGTTCGATTCCAGTTAGTGGACTGTCCTTTTATTTATTCTTTCAACTTAGCCTTCTCGTAAGTTCGAGAGCATACTTGTCTGATCGAGTTCCGTATGTTCTACGCCGAACGATCCAGAAAACCAACGAGGGTACATAAGGGATTCCGCAAGGCGAGCGGAGTCAGTCTCGCCCTAGTGTTCGACTCCGCTCTTACGCCGACTTCGACACTCGCGGCGCTCTGCTGTTATCTTCTGTCTCCTTTTTATTTTCTTTTGGGCACAAGTTCGCCCATTAAACGTTCTGTTTACTCAGTTATTTGCCGCCTCATCACTTGTCATTCGTGACAATATGCTTTAATCCATCTGATTAGACATGAGAGAACATCAAAGTATATAATATTTTCACTAGTTTACGATGGGGTACCTTGTCGAAGGCCTTCGACAGGTCAATGAACGCTGCATCCAACTGCTTACGATCATTCACATAGCTGTATATTTCATGATAAGGCTCAATTAACTGAGTCACTGTCGACAGGCCTCTACAAAAAACATGGTTAGGAAAGGAACAAGTTGTTTGTTTACTATTTGTTCTATTAATTTACAATATGTGCAGGTAAGGGAAATGGGGCGATAGTTCTAAACTGAGTCCTATTTTCCGTTGTTTTTTTTTAAGGGAACAACTCTAGCCACTAGGCAGTTATCCGGCCATACTATATATCTGCGATTGATCTAGAAAATATATATGTTAAATGCTTAGAAACCCATTGAGTTTCTAAGTATGCGATGAAAGCGCTTCAAGCGCAATGAATGAGTTTTGCATTCATTGCGTTTGAATGCCTCGCAGATGACTCGCCTCGCAATGCCTCGCCTCGCCCGCCAGATTCCTCGCAAAACGCAATGAATGCGTTTTGCGAGGCATCTGGTACAGATGATTTTTTAATGTCAAGGGATAGAAATGTCCCGATGCTACTGCACCAAAAAACCCCATACTCCTACAAGGGATAGCAATAATGACACTGTTAGGGTCTAGGGGTTTATTCTACATAAACTCACTCCACATGAGCTATTTTCCGACCGTTAGAGTCCTAACTTCCTTCTTCTCCCTCGTGTCCGACCTGGCGCACGCTCTGCTGTCCCATCGCATTGTCCCCCGTGAGCAACAATGCTTTGATGTGCCACCCACTGGGCAGGGCATGAACTCCGTGCCCAGCACGGAGTGTGGCGCGCGAGCGCCTATGTTCTGTCACGGCCGGACTAGAAGCGCGCGCTCTCTTCCTCTTCTTACGGCCTTTGCAATCACCCGGGAGTCAATGGCATTTTTTCTCCGTATGTAGTTCACTTGCTTGCCGCCAGGGGGGCAACCACCTCACCCCACTTCACCCCACTCGGAGAGTTCCTTTGAGCTGCTTTGCGCTGGTGTTCGAGCTTCGTATGCGTTGTATTTTTGGCAACCGTTTATTGAACTTCGCTCCGATTTAAAGGGACAATGAAGACGATTTTAGTAAATTTTTTTAAATGGTGTTTTTTGGCTTCTTGGGAACCTGGCATACTGCCCAATTTTTATAGACATTTGTGACGCGTATTCTGTACCGACGAAAGAATTGAAGAAACCGAAACTGAACTATTTGCATTCTCATTTTGGGCCTCCAAAAACGGAGGTGACGTAGGAGTAACGTCACATGTGAATTGTCGGTACCGGTAGATTTAGGGCATCGAGACTCTGGTTACCGTGGTGGGTTATAGCAGCGCGGTGGCGCGGTCGTTTCGTCGGACCAACATGGACGGCAATGCCTCTCTCGCAAGCGAATTCGGGCTCCCGTTCAGTGACCTGACACCAACAGAACGGGAGATGCTCCTGAGGACGCGAAACTCTGGAATGCCTCTTTACGAGGACGCCCGAACGATCATGGGTCTTCAGTCGACCGTTTTGAACATCCTTCAACCGCGCACAAATTTGGCATGACTACCGCTTTGCAGAATCCCTCGAGTGCCGTGTTCCAAAAGTAAACACGGCACCGACATCTGAAACCAGAACCAAGTCTCGCGCGTGTTCCGCGCTGTGTTTTTTATTTATATATTTTGTTTGCCCATAGTTGCTCGTTACCCGTTTCGCGTGCAGTGTAGCAAAGAGAAAAATAATTATGGTGTTTATTTACGGCTTAGTTATGATTTCCGGTTCGATTTATAGTTTTCATGGTTATTCAAGTGGAATTAGAACAGTGTTCATAAAAACCACGAACCAAAGCGTGACCGAGGGCAA